>CANXYI010678236.1:0-10569 GCA_948208565.1 Hura crepitans
TCTGACTCACTTCTAAAGTTTCCTTTATGGTGTCAACCACATAAGCAAGATAAGCTTCATAACCCTTTTGCATCATCCTTCTAGCCACTGTGGCTAATATTACATTAGCCATGCAATCTGATATTTCATTTAATACTATCACTTTTGGCGTATTACTAGCTTATAATGTAATCCTCTTCTTCCTACAATCCACCATAGCATGATACTTGGATAACCAGTCCAAGCCTAAGATAAGATCAAACTCATTGAACTACAATTCAATGAGATACATAGAGAAAACTTGTCCTTGTATTGATAATGGACAATCTCTATATACTTTATTCACTATAAAATGTTATCCTATTAAATTGCTAACCATCATGTCAAAGCTAAGGTCATTTGACACGAACCCCTAATCTAAAACTCATGCTGTATAGATATAAGAATGTGTGGACCCCGAGTCTATCAATGCTAAAGTAGGTAAATTAAAGATATGGAATATACCCACAATATCATCAGTAGCCTCTACCTCTTTTCTAACTCGTATGGCATACTACCTTACTGGAGCTCAACTTTCTGTCTTATCTTTTTGACTGGCCCCAGCTTTATCCTTTATCTCTTTTATCTTACTTCTATGAAGGAACATAAGGCTTCATTGGGCAATCCTTCAAAAAATGATCTTTAGAGCCATAAGCCCAGTAAGATCCTGGTGTAAGCCTCTAACATATTCTCAGATGTCTCTAGTGGCAAGTCTCATATACAGGTGTCATAGCACTACCTATAGTGGATCTAGGAGCACCTAAAGTCTGAGTCTGTGCTCGGGTCTATATCCTAGAACTATGTCTTAACCTTTGTGATCAGTCTAACTGCTTGCCCTAATAATGCCTAAACTGACCACTTTTATGCTGTTTATCATATGCATATCTAGAACTTCCTTGCCTATGCCTATATAACCTCTTTTTGAAGCTATCTCACTTTTACTTCATCTCGTTCACTTTCTATAGTGTCACAGGTTGCTACTAAAGTTGTAAAGTCTCGGATCCTTATATGAGCAATCTATTATATGACCTCTAAGTTTAACCCCTTCTCGAACTTCTTACAGCAGTCCTCTTCTATGGCAACCACTGCCTTCGGATACCGGCTTAAGTGAGTAGACTCCTTCTCATTCTCAGAGATCATTTTGTATCTCTGTTTGAGATTTATAAATTCCTGGTACTTCTGGTCCAAGTAATGCTCAGTGACATACTTTTCCTTGAATTCCTTCAAAAAGAAATGCCAGGTGACATGTATAGCTACCTTGTGTTCAATGATTATTTCCCACTATTTCAATGCTTCTTCAGATAACATTGAAGTGGCACATACAGCATACTCATCTTATGGGCATCTCAACTATTGCATAATAAGAACTATCTAGTCCAACCAATACTTAGCTCTATAGGACTCATTTGACTCTTTCCCCTTAAAGAACTTAGGCCCATTCTTGATCAATCTCTCCATATAAGTTCTTTAGAATGTCGACTATTCTTATGGCACTATAGGTGGAACAACTTATGCATTAGCAACTGTAGTAGTAGCTATCGCAATAGCCGCTGTCGGATGCCTAACAGGCTTTAGCATCATCTAGAACCAAGTAGGTAGAACTTACTATCTAGGAATAGCATGTCTAGCATCACTAAAGGTCACATGCTCGGGTTGTGCATCCCCTTGTCCAAAAGCTGAAAGAGCATGACTTTCTACCTCTTCTTCTTTAGTATGTGTAGTGCTACTACTCATGTCCTATGCCTAAAGGTAAGAGAAATAGATTATGAGCCAAATATATAATATTATTTG
The DNA here is from genome assembly GCA_948208565.1 of Hura crepitans. Classification (NCBI taxonomy): domain Eukaryota; kingdom Viridiplantae; phylum Streptophyta; class Magnoliopsida; order Malpighiales; family Euphorbiaceae; genus Hura; species Hura crepitans. Next base: position 1,810 of record CANXYI010678236.1, read on the forward strand.
ATGTAAATGTATTATGACTCCTAAAGTGCTCTTGTGTAACCCATGAGTCCAAAGGAAACCCCAACTAGAGCTTTGATACCACTAAGTGTGGTGCATTCCTCTCGATCTGGACATCAGACCCGAATGAGGGACGTGCACATGCAAGATTATATCCAATTCTGCTATGCAAAATCACTGTAAAATTTAAAGCTTTTATACAAGAATGCATTTCTTAAATTGGAAATGAAATAAAACTTTGAAAACCTTTTAGCATGCAAATCAAGATAACATTGGGGTCATCATGTCAAAAATTTGGCAGCATAATGGCTGTACTAAGACACTTTTCCAAATTTTTACTTGCTTAAAAACACTTCTATATGATCAATACATTCGTCTCCAACTCAAATAGGTCCTCCTGACCCTCCACACTCAATATAAAACATAGTGAGCCTTAGGCTCTCCACAATCAACAATCTCATATGTAACATCGTTAATCAAGACACAACATGTGAGAAATAGAAAGTAAAATCCATAGCTAAAATATTTAATACAAAAATCCACTGATGTAAATTAGACCCAATCCCTCTAGGATCACAAGAGCACATTAACCATAATAACCATTACATTTACATCTTCACTACTATTACAAAAAAAAAAACAAAAATACACACATAAGGGTTATCTTTGTGTCTCCTGAATGTAAAAGCTTTAGCTCTAATCTACTACCCTGTTACTTACGCATCGTAAACAAGTAATGCACTAAGCTTTTGCTTAGTGGTGTAATAACTTTAACTTGTAAAAAGTCTAATCTTAAATATGCCTATATACACATAAGCCATTTTTGGATTTAATATCACAAATATGCATTTTCAGTGACTTATATGCAACACAAGCCATATTCGGGCTAATATCTCAAACATGCAATTTTTGGTGTCTTGTATGCCAACATGCACATTTCAAGCTTGAGCAATACATTTGATAGCATAATCACCAAGGCATTATTTAAACATCAAATAACCACCATTTAATTGACATAATGCATTACATACATAAAAGTCATGATCTTTAAGCATCAAATATGCCAAAAATCACAAATATCATATAATAGTCATTTATAGACCATAAGGCACAATAAATATCATACCATATCATAACAGCTTGTAAAAATGACATACCAAACTCATATATCATAAAGAATAATGACATACCTATTTTTCGATCATAATTGCCATTATGCACCTCATAACTATCCATATTAATATTTTTAGTTGTATTCACATATAATCATCAATAATAGTCATACAAATGATAGTAAGCACTTTTAGACACCTTAAGGCCAGTTTGAGTCATTAAGCTTTATTATGTTTGCATATCACATATTATTGCCATTAAACATATAATCTCAATTTATGTATTTTTAAGCCATTTTAATTGTTTAACAAATGCCCATATCCATAAAATAACTCACCAAGACTGGATAATGAAATTACTTAGGCCCAAAGGCTCTCCACATTCATAGATGTGTATACTTAGGCCTAAAGGCTCTTATATCTATAGATGCATAACTTAGGCCTAAAAGCTCTCCACATTTATAGATGCGTAACAGTTAGGCTTGAAGTCTCTCATACCTTATAGTTACATAAATCATAGGCCCGAAGGCTCTCATGCACATCGGTAAGTAATCTTAGGCCCAAAGGCTCTCACATCCTCAAATGCATAATCAACTTAGGCCAGAAGTCTCTCATGCCCATCGGCACATAAATTAATGACCTGCAGGTCTCATACATGAAGGTACACTAGCAGCCATTACAATCCTAGTTGATCGATCAACCTTTCTAAACTAGGTTGTCTAACTCTATAGGCATCATTAAATATGTCATTATGTGTCAAATTAGCAAATTTCACTTTTTATAATATAATATTCTTTTAAAATCACCATTGGCCTCAATACACCATTACATGGCCTAAACATATGTACAATTGGCTAACTTAGGCCTATTGATGTCTATTACACTCGTAGGTTCCATTTTTGAGGTGTAATGGCATTGAAACACACAACATCTCAATATGTTACATAAAGACACAAATATCAATGCAAATGTTCATTTTATGGCATTTATGGATATTAATACCCAAATAGTCATACATTGCCTCTTCATGCATATGTAACACATATATATCCATTATATGTCAAAAATCCATTTTGCCATAGTAGCACATTGCATTCATGCACACATAACATTTTCACATCGACAAGAACATGTGCACACTCATTATCACATTTATCGGTTCAAATGGGCATAATGCCATACATTGGTATATTAAGTCATCTCATGGCATTTTAGTACCCATTTTTCAAGTTCCAATCATTAAATGACCATATGCACACATTTTTATGCATACAGTACACAACATGGCATATTCGATTTTTATTCTGCATAATGCATTATCAAGCTCGCAATCATTATTCTTGTAACATTATCCCTCATAACCATTCTATACCATCACATTTCATGCACTTATCATTACATACATCATAAACTACATTTATAACATTTATTTCATTTTTTAAGCACTTAATGCCATTTATTCCTATTATGAATATAATACATATAATGTATTAAATGAATTTTTACACAACTCAAAGTAATTAGACATACCAAACAAGGTCGTCCGGGACCCCTAAAGTCAGCTTAAGCCTTTTCCTTGCCTCAGGAGGCTTGGCTTATTGTCTTGCTTATGAATACAAAAGGGTACAAACTTCAATAAATAATATAAAATAATCTAAAAGTCGAAAAAAAATTTTGAGCTTAGATATGTGCTCTATGACACACTAGGAACTAGTGAAAAATAAAAAATACAGAAAAAGAAAACTCGAGAGAGAGAAAGTTACTATTCACCTCAGTTTTCTTCTCTATTTTTCTCCTAAAATACTTTGCCATTCCAAACAATTTTGGTGTCCACAGACTCTTTTCGAAATACTTATCATTTTGAGTATAACCTTGTAACGTGGGTCCCTCCGTGGAAAGAGAAACCAATAAGTGAAAGAGAGAGAGAGAGTGGTGAAAATAGAGGTGGAGGAGGAGAGAAAGAAAGTTTTTATATATGTGAGGGAGGAAGGTAATTTTTCTTTTTATATACTTATTAAAATAATAATTTTTCTTTGCTTCGAAAAATTATTATAACCGATAGGAAAGTCAATTTTTCACTATTCCTATCCCTAAAATTCCATAAATCCAAACCCTAAATCATCTTAAAATCTCGAGCCCAAATTTCGATAATAACCTGAAAAATTAATATATTTTATGTCCTAAAAATTGGGTAAAAATTGTTCCCGAACTAAAAAAATTCTAATTCCAAAGCCATTAGACTATTCGAAATATTTGAGTATCAGGCTGTAATATTTTTGGATTATTTTGAGCAACTTTTTATTTATTTTATGGTTTAGCTTTGCCTACGGCATTATTCATAAGACATTGCTATAAAATCTTAATTAGCATTTTTAACCATTTGAACGACTTCAAATTAGCTTTAAACTTTGCCCAAAATTCTCTTGTAATTAATAATCCTCATCAGTACAATTAGTGCAACTCGAGTTTCAGGAAGCACTATTCATTCTCGAGAAGTACTATTCATAAGAGCCGGGATTTTTGGGTTGTTACACATCTATTCATTTTATTCATACACAATCCAAACATGTGTTCATAATCTACTTTCAGCAAGCCTATGTTCTTCATATATACATGAGTGCCACTACTAATTTCCAAAAGCACAGAAGATTTGCCTAGAAAATGCAACAATTATACTACACTTGATGAGGCTAGTCAGCTAAACACATTTACAACCTATTTATCGAAACACCGACAAGCTGAGTATACACTTAATGGTGGATTTGATATAATAAACACATGTCATGCATGAATACATACATAAATGATATGAAATGCATCATAACATAAGCAACCAAGTCATTTACATTCAATATTATCACTTACTCATTAGCTATGATTTAAACTTACACTGCCTTATCATTTAAGTAACATGTTCTGGTGTTATCTAGTGAGCTTTATTATTCAAGTCCTTATCTTTACTTATTAACCATCGTTATTAGTTATACTGTATTACATTCCTTTAATCACTTAACCATTTAGGCCCATAACAAGCAAACTACTCTATAAGACATCGGATAACGGGATCTATACTATGCAGTGGCTAACATTTTAGGCCTTAGTAGCTACACCTACTTGGTTTGATAGTAGGGATCTATTCATAGGAACCTCTTAATACCAAACTTGTAGATAGCAGGGATCAATCCATAGACCTCCTAATATCTACAAAAGGATAGTAGGGATCAATCCCGTGGGACCTCCCAATATCCCAGTCAACATGTCCATTATTAAGTTAGTAGATAGCAAGGATCAGCCATGTGGGACCTCCCAATATTCACAATTAATCCAATAGGTAGCAGGGATCAGCCCAGATGGACCTCTCAATACTTGAGTGTTTGGGGTTCAACATTAGAAGGGAGGTGGCATATTTCAAGCTTTCATCTTTAGTGCACTCCATTTTCTCTAAGATCCTGAGGGCCCACTTTAACCAGTACTCAACCCTCATAACATCACCTTCCTTCATTCCCAGGAAATCCATAGCTCCTATTTTCTTTACTCCTTCCAAGTATGTCTTTTGTAATACAACTGGTGGTGGTGGTAGAGTTGGTGTTGGAACTAAGAGAGGTTATGCAATAGTGTGTCTTAGCAACTCCATTATTTGCTACAGTAATGCTAGTGAGGCTTGGGTCCGAGGTTGTGGCTAGGGTGAAGGTTGGCATGCAACATCACTCAGCTCAAGTGTAGCTGCACTCACTTCTAGGCCATGTATAATAGTGGGAGCATAACTAGCCACCTCTTCTCCCTGATCTGGTGGGGTCCGCTCACTTATCTTGTATCACTACATAGAAACAACTTATCAGCCTCATACAGTATAGCTTTACCATAAAAAAAAAGACTCCTAGACCTTGGAAATCATGTATATTATGCCTATTAATGCCTAAACCCATTATAATACCACTAAACATAACACCCTTGCCCAGTCCTAAAAGGAATAGAGAAGAGATGCTACTTCCTCTAGGTCACCCATCTTGAAATTGTTCCTAAGCTTCACTCATTTAACACTTATGGTATTATCTCATATGAGCATATAACCTAGTCGATTTGTTTACATTAATGCATAGCCCTCTAGTATTGACTAAATTAAACTACTAAAATCCTATTTTTAGTCTGTTGTCCAAGTTATAGAAATTTGGGCAACATAATGGCTACCCGAGTGAAAAACCAAAAATTTTTCTTGCACAAAAACACTTCTATAACCATCACAATCATATCCCATAATACCTGGACCCTTTTAGTCCCCTAAACCATCCATTAACTATAGTCAGCATAATTAACATAGGGTCTCAGACCCATCATACTTAAACAACAAACACAATCATACTATATAATCATGCAGTCATACACACATCTATTCATTTTATTTAAACATGATCCAAATATGTGTTCATAATCTACTGTCACCAAGCCTATGTTCTTCATATATACATGAGTGCCACTACTAACTTCCAAAAGTATAAAAGATTTACCTAGAAAATACAATAGCTATATTGTACTTGATGAGGCTGGTTAGTTAACCATGTTTACAACCTGCGCATTGAAACACATATATGCTGAGTATACACTCAGTGGTGGATTTGATATAATAAATACATGTTATGCATGAATACATTCATAAATGATATGAGATGTAACATAACATAAGCAGCTAAGTCATTTACATGCAATATTATCACTTACTCATCAGCTATGATTTAAACTTATAGTGCCTTATCATGCAAGTAACCTGTTCTGGTGTCATATGGTGAGCTTTATTATTCAAGTTCTTATCTTTACTTATTAACCATCATTATTAGTTATATTGTATTACATTATTTTAATCACTTAACCATTTAGGCCCATGACAAACAAACTACTCTTTAAAACACTAGATAGCGAGATCTATACTCTATAGTGGCAACATTTTAGGCTTTAGTAGCTGCACCTGCTTGCTTCAATAGTAGGGATCAGTTCACCAGAACCTCCTAATATTGGATTGGCAAATAGCAAGGATCAATTTATAGACCTCTCAATATCTACAAGAGGATAACAAGGATCAGTCCTGTGGGACCTCCCAATATCCCAATCAACATGTCCATCATTAAGTTAGTGGATAGCAGGGATTAGCTTGTGGGACCTCCTAATGTCTATAATAAATCCAATAGATTGCAAGGATTAGCCTAGATAGACCTCCTAATACCCGAGTGTCTAGGGTTCAACATCAGAACCTTGATAGCTACACCTGCCATCTCCATCATACAACAGTGACCCCAAAAGGACTAATGTGACACCCCCTACTGGATTTTCAAAGAAACCCAATAAGTGGCACACTTCGCACTAGATCACCCATCATAAAATTTCTCCCAAGGTCATTCATTTTACTTTTACTAATTTCCCACTAGATCATCTTATATGACTCTAAATTCACTCCCGTAAGTTCTTATGGTCCATTTAGGTTAGGATCAATATGATCTGGTCATTACAAAGGAAAGCTGCTAACACTCAAATATCACCTAAAAATCCGATAGCCCTATTCTAAAATTTAATCAAGTCTATTTAACACTTTTATTAACAATTTAAATCACTCGAACCATCTAGTCCCCCATTCTCAGCCTATCATCATCATCTAATACACATCAAGCTCAGGCCCCAGGGCATAGAGGAAATATGAAAAAAAAATATAGAGCCTCAGGCTCACATCAATAGCACATGTCACATAAGATCACACATTTACCAAAGGACATATATATAAAAATACTTAATTTACATCAGCAAGTCATAATCACTTAATTACATTACATTTCTAAAGCATAAATATATTTTCCTACCCATTTCCTACCTAAGTCCATGGATATCTAACTGTAGAATAATTACATCCAAAGTCTTCACCTATATCCTCTAAACTACTATCGTCACGCTTTACAAGGCAGGTCCTACTGTAGTGTACCTGTGCACCAAAATTGGTACGCTGAGTATATGAGATACTCAGTGGTGAACTTAAAGCAATTTAATCATGTTATAATATTATTAATTTATCTGACTAGTTTAAGAGTGATTTTACTTGATTATATAACTTAATTATTCCCGAGGATGCTAGATTACTAAAATACCCCTAGGGTATTTAATTGGTTCAAAAATAACATTTTTAACTCGAATTAATCATTTAAAACAAGTATTATATTTTCAACAAGCATACTTTACCAATATTACTTTAAACTTGCTTATATGTGGAAAATGACTGAAATACCCTTAGACTGTATTTTTACTACTTTCTGAGAAAAGGTCATTCAAATAAGTTTAAACTTCATCTTATATGTTTATTCTGCTTATTACTTAACTTAATTCTCGGTAATTGATCTGGCACATCTATGCAAACTATTCAAAATACCCTTTAGCTTGCCTCTTTCTAGAAACTTAGAAAATTCTATTCCATTAGGCTTAACTTTTATACCTTAATCAGTCTAATTATTTATTTAATTTAATTCTCTAGCCTGACTAGGAAGATGACACTTTAAGACACTAGATTTAGAGGGATAATAAACTAGTGCAATGGTCCCCATTCTGGACCTATGCCGGTACACCGGCCTATGTGCCATAATGGAGATCAGCTGTAGCCTCTCTAGACATAAGTAACTATAAGGCATAATAGAGATAAGCCCATAGGCCTCCCAAGTCACAAATCATCAAGAACCAGGTGACCTAATAAAGATCAATCCATAGACCTCTCAGCCACCAATGAATACCATTAATGACTGGGTGACATAATGGAGATCAGTCTGTAAACCTTTTCAGCCACTAATGAACTAGCAGCTACAAAACCCTAAGTTAACCGGTCGACCCATCTAGTGGGTGTCTAACCAATAGGCCAAGTAGCTTAATTTAACTTTATTTATTAGCCAAAATTATTCTTATAATATTTCAATCTAAAAAATAAATAGTTAAAATTTTATTCAGACTGGTATGGCCACTTTTTGGCTCTACCAGGTAAAATTCCAACATAAATTTTAGGTCTGTTGCTACCAAAACTCAAGGTGTCATGTCTTATGAATTATCATGGCATTTTCACTTAAAAGGGCAATACTTTCTATCTAGTGACATTTTTGGTTTAGATAGAGGTCAATTAGACAGTTATAGGTCATTTTGACCGCTTTTGGAAGTTAGTTTTCTGGGATTATTTTAATCCAAATTCAATTCAATTTTCACTGTTCTTTTTAATACTTTACTAGGCACTAGGCCAATTAAAATTGGGCCAAGTCTATAGCCAAAATCTAGGCACAAAGGCCATCTCCAAGTGGGCCAAAACATAGGCACTAAAGCCAATCAAAACTAGGCCAACACTATAGCCACTTATAACTCAATTCTAGCCTCTCAAAGGCACAATTAAGATTTAATTTACTAGCTCATTTAAGCCACTTTTTAAGTCATTATCTTATGTTTTACTTATGTGTTTTAGACCGAAACTTTCTTAGCCATTTCAAGGCATATTTGTAACTGTACATTAAGATATTACTATGTCATATACTTAGCTAATTCCATAGCTATTTCATGCCAACAATCAAGCTAAAATAATATACTTAATAACACTTGACAACTTACAATTTAAATTCAGCATGCCATAACTAATACTTTCGAGTAC
>CANXYI010678266.1:0-13873 GCA_948208565.1 Hura crepitans
GCAAAATTTCAGCTCAAAACTCCACCAAATGAAAAAATCACTATTCATCCTAGACCGATTTTTCATATTCAAAAATTCCTAAAATATTCTCTAGTGCTCCAAAAATTCTCATTTCAGTTTTAATATTCATAAATTAATAAAACTAAGGTCCATGCAAAATTTCAAACCAAAAGTCAACTGTTGACTTTTGACACTATTCACGATCAGCATAAAATATTTCAAAATATATAAGATGACCTCAGAAAAATTCCAATTCCTTCTCCACCATACTAAGTGAAATTTTTGAGGTTCAGGGTATGGTATTTTTGAGACCGTCCGGATACATTCCCGGGCCTCAAGCTGTTCAGGTACCAAAATATTTTTATCTCCGGAATTGGCAGTTTATAACCTAAAACTAATTATTGGTTCTGCTAAAATTTTTATTTCACTCGTTTTGACCATTTTCAGGCCCGTCAAAAGTTTTATGACTAATATATTAGCCATCAGACTCGAAATGATGACCCGAACCACGGGGAACATCATTCGGCCCCAAATGGCACTGTTCACAAGACTTCAACTATGGGCGTTACAAGAATGGTGGAGCACTAAGATACTGAAGATAAGGAATAAGCTTAAGGATGTTGAAAAGATCAAACTGTTCATAAAAAATGCCAACAGTTACATGAACATCAAGCTTAGAGCTAAGGGTATCACAACTTGGATGCAACTAAAAGACATTTCCATTGATTTAGAGGTAGCTTAATAAAATAAAGAGTTCAAGAGATGAAGTAACCCTAATTTCTCAAACAACAATACTAGGGGCACTGCCAAGACAATAGACGTACATGAAATGCAAGGCAAATGATATTTGAATTTAGGCAAGTCACTATCTTCGTTTTTGAAGAAACTTTTGAATGAAGGGATGTTCTTGCCACTTCCACCACAACTACTGAATGGTGCATTGCCTCCTTATTGTAAGCATTGTAACATCGTCTACCCAATTCTCAAAGGAACCTAATAAGAGATGCTACTTCTTACATGTCACCCATCTTATTTTTACCTTCACTACCATTCGCATAACACTTATAGCCTTAACTCTCCCGGTGATGAATTCTTATTATTTCTTTGTTATTATCATATGTTACTCTTATATTGAATGCAATTAATTGATAAAACCATTTTATAGGGCAGAAATACAGTTTATAGAAATTTGGATAGTAGAACGCTACCTAGGTGAAAACCTAAAAAATTTAAACCTGTTAAAAAACACTTCTGATTAATCTCAGCATATGAATAATCCCTTGGACAAATCTGGTTCTCCAATCAATCATCCAATTTCATCAATATACAATTACATAACTCAGGGTCTCAGATCCATAACATCCAAACATACAATATAAAGACATACATATATGTATACATACACAAGCAATCATTTGTTAGTTCCAGTTTGTCATTACAGACTATGGTATCTCAAAATATATGTCTAATCATCGTAACATCTCATGCTCCCACACTCTTTATACATGAATGCTTGCCTTTACACCTATAAAATAGATAGAGAAATATATCCTCAAATGCTAATCAGCTACACTACACACACTGAGGCTAATGTTTATCTATAACTTATGCATTAGAATAGTGACACATTGAATATAAACTCAATGGTGAATTTAATGTAATATATCTGTGTCAAACATACAATCATGCAATACATACATATTAAGTAAGCCAAGTAATCATGCAAGATTGGATAATGTACTCATGTCATTTATTAACTATTCTTATCACTTAACATTCAATATCTTATAGTGTGTTCAATTTGCACCTATATATGGTTCAATAGTTTAATTATGTAAGTCAATTTATACAAAGGCATCTTTATAATATTTTGTGCATGTTCATCCCTTTCTACTCATTTATGCCTATACTTGAAAAACTCCACTTAAAGACCCTAGATAGCAAGATCTAGACTATGCAGTGGCCTATATTATGGACCTTGGTAGCTGCAATTACACAAATCAATCCAATAGTAGGGATAAGTTCATGAGGACCTCACAAATCAGAGTGGTAGGGATCAATCCTAGTTAACCTCTTAACAACAGCAGGGATCAGCCCTGTGGGACCTCCCAAATCATAGTCATCATATCATCTCAAATGGATAATAGGGATTAGCCCCATGGGACCTCCCAAAACAACAACAAAGTGGGTAAGTAGGGATCAGCCCATATAGACCTCCCAATACCTGGATTTGCAGGGCTCAATATCAGAACCTTAGCAACTGCACCCACCATCAATTATGCTAGCAATCACTTGGAAGGACTAAACCTCTAGCACCCACTAATTCCATAGTTGATTGGTTAATCCATTAAGTAGGTGTCTAACTATATGGGCCAATTTCTAACTATCAATTTTGTTACACAGTTATAGGTCATTTGCCATTAATCATAGTATATTTATTCATCATAGTTATGTGCAATTCTCACTTTCACATATTCATCAATTACGATCCCTTTACTAACTTGTCACTATCCATTTAGTCATTCCTATGACCTCAAATATCAAATCAACACCTTTATGTAAACTATTTCACTTGCATCAATATCACATACCATTATCAACACTATTTTCTTCCTGTAATATGATTTTTATTACCCTTATCCATGGATACATAAACCTGTACTCTTTCATCCATTTCACTTTCATACATATGTTCATGCCAAGCTGTATTCTCATTACCATAATTGGTCATCTTCACACACTTTCATACTTGTCATGCCTTATTAAAATTGTCATGTATATTTGGCAACCATTAATTTGTTTATCACAATCTCACATGATAAGCATACTTTTGTCCACTTTTTAACCCAATTATATTATGAACACTTACCATACATAAGCACACATTACATTACCATCATGCATACCATTCAGCTACATCTTACACACACACATACATGTGAAATTTTTCTATTCCAAGCACACACATAAGCTTCTCATTTTCATGGTAACATAATCACATAACCATTACACATGAATATGCATACATACACATAAACTCACACTTCTATACACACTTTTACATACACATACAAGCACACACATGTCAACACATATATAATGCATCAAATTCACATACCTAGGGTGTCAAAACACCATTTTCCACCACTTCAAGCCTTTGGATTGCCTTCCTCACCAAGCTTTTTCTCTTAACTTAGAAACATACGTAACCCAATGTTTAGAAAATTCTTAAAAATTTTACACAACTCCAAATTAAAATCTAACTACATAGTTATTCTTAGAACACTTAGGGCTACCTAAAACAAAAAGAAAAAATAAAAAAAACCCTTATATAAGAAAATGACACTATTCTCCAAGTGCTTATATCTCACTTTCTAGCTCATTTATCTGATTTTTGTTAGTTAGAGTGGCTTTTTAAGAATGTAGAGGTAAATAACCATATAATTTTTACTATGTTTAGCTTTGTATGGAGAGAGAAATAAAGAAAAAATGGTGGAGAGGGAGTATAGTGGTGGCATCAACCATGGGTGAAGGGAAGAGGAAGATAACTCCTTTTGGCACATATGACACTCCCACATGTGCTAAGCATTTTATATTAGTGAGGTGGATGGCTCATATCATGCCACGTGTCGATCCAACATCAATTTTAACCTGATTTTTTTTAAAATTAAAAAATTCAAAATAATTTCTCTAGACCTCAAAAAATCAAGATTTTAATGTAAAAAATTCTTGATAATGCCTATTAAAGGCCTTGTAAAATCTCAAGTCAATACTCCCTTGGGACCTATGCTTACTTTTCACTCGTGTAATTAAGAAATTTCGAATAAATATCAAATGACCTCAAAATATTAAAATTCCTTCACCAATAGACTCAGTGGAATTTTTTAGCTATAAATTATCATATTTTTAGACCCATCCATACACATCCTAGACCATTCCTAGCATAAATACAACTAAGGTTATTATTTACTTATTCTTGGCTTGAAATAATTTATTGGTTTTACTAAAGGTTTTAATTAATTCATTTTCATTATTTTCTAGCCCATTGATGTTTTATGACTAGTACGTCCTATTCTAGCCATCATATGGTGCCTTGATGTCCTAGGAGACACTATTCATGCCTCAGAGGTACTATTCATGAAACTATAATTTATGAGCATTACAGAAATTACCAATATTGCTCCTACCACCAAAGGACTAGCTTTATCACTGTTAACTATAAGCTTCTTCGAAAAGCCATCTAAGACCTTATTGATTCTAAATAAATATAAGACCTATAAGCTAATTCAAATCCACTTTCAAAACATGAAAATTCTTGGTTTCTTAAGTCAAGATTATTTGAAGGATACATTCTGAGGGACATCTATGGATCTAACCTAGAGATTAGTAAGGGGTGAGAGAAAGTGAAGCTATTCTTCTAAGCAACTTTTAGGATAGCAAGAGTAATAGTAAGCTTGGGGAGAGCAAGAATTTTTTGGGTGGATCCTTTAATAAGGATCCTAAAAAGGGAAAGAGAGAATCGATTAGGGTTGATAGAGAAATGGTGGAAAATGTAGAAAGGAATGGTTGGGTCCTACTTAAGAAATAACATAAAGTTAAAGAGGAAGAAAATGATGATATCCTTAGGCAATTGAAGAAAAATTAGGCTTATATCAGTATTTAAGATCTACTAATGTTATCTCAAGCCCATAGGTAAAAGGTAGTTGAAACCCTTGGGCAAGTTGTAGTATCTACCACCACTACTCCTCAAGAGCTCATCCAAGCCATGAAGACTAACAAAACTAGGCTTATAACCATTTCTGATGAAGACTTGCCCTCAGAAGGAGAGGAATATAATCAGCCTCTCTTCATTAAGGTTAAGGTGAATAAAAAGAAAATTGGATGTGATATGGTCAATGATGGTTCTTCATCATGTGTCTGTCTAGTCAAGATTTTAGTAAGCTTAGAAGGAAGATTTAGTGCCCTCTAGTATTACTATCAAGGCATATGATGACACAAAAAGAAATAAAAGGTTCCTTCACTACTAAGGTCTAAGTAGGGTCTATTATTGATGTAGTGGATTTCACTGTCATTGACATCCCAACTACATTTTCAATTTTGCTATGAAGACCTTAGTTTGACAAGCTTAGAGGGGTCCCTTTAACATTGCATTGAATGATGAAATTCCTTTATGAAGGAAATATCATTATGATCATGGTTAAGACCGATAATGCAATATCTATATTGGCTATTGTGAACCAACCTTTTAATGGATTGCACGTTGCTAGAATACATAAGGATTATATAAACCCTACAGTGTCTAAAATCATGAAAAAAATGAACTTCTTTCTTTGTCCAAGTTTAGGAAAGAATCTTCAAGGGATAATCAAGCCTCTACAGCTTAAAACCCAGAAGGATACAAAATGGTTAGGATATGACCCAAGTATGGGAAGTAGCTCAAAGAAAAGGAACAGTCATAAAGATTACTTTGTCAAATAGAAGAAAATAAGGTATGATAGGACTCTAAAGCATGAAGTAGCTGATAGGCATTTTAAACTTGGGTTTAAGATCTTCGTTGATGTCATAGACTAGGAATCGAGTGATCTGAAGTAGACTTAGTTGCAAAAGAAGTCTTCCCAGCAGCGGTAGCCATTAAAAAAATATACTCAGCTCCTTTTAAAGATTTGTCTAATATAGGTAGTGATTTGTTCATTGATCAATTGTATTTGTCTAACCATTTTGAGGTGAACAATTTCCTTTCCACTAAAATGAACAAAGAGTTTTCTTATTTATTTGATTTTTTTCCTGATGGTAGCATGCATCCAAATGATTATTACATGAGCATCTTTGACATTAATCGCATTAAAACTAGCCCATTTAATCTTGCTACAAATGAACATCATAAAAATATATTAATTACCTATGATACTACTATCGAAGAAAGAGAAAATTTTGATAGATTACTTAAAAAATATGAAAACATCTTTGCCTAGACTTATGAGGACGTGCCTAAGATCGATCGAGATATAGCTAAACATGATATCCCTACTTATGACCACATTGGCCTTATCCACCAAAAGCATAGAATGATGAGACCAAAATGGGAAGAAAAGGTTAAGGAAAAAGTTGTCAAGCTACTTAAAGCCAAGTTCATTAAGGAGATAGTCTTCCTTACTTGGTTAACCAACATCATTTTTATGCCAAAGAAAGATGGAATGGTTAGAATGTTTATAGATTATTAAAACTTGAAGAAGGCATGCCCCAAAGATGACTTACTCTTACCTCACATCGATGTACTGGTGGATAGCATAGCTATGGCAACCATGTATTCTTTTGTTGATGGATTCTGTAGGTATAACCAAATCCTAATGAAAGTGATAGACAAATGTAAAACAACCTTCATAACAAAATAGGGAACTTGCTATTACAAGGTAATGCCCTTCGGACTGAAGAATACTAGTTCAACCTACCAACGAATGGCTATAAAACTCTTTTATGATAAGATAAACAAAGAGGTAAAAGTCTATGAGGATGACAAGATAGTAAAGTCCATAGAGAGAAAAGGATAATTCATTTAAAGCACTAGAAAAATTCTTCTAATGGCTGGATTAATTCAACATGAAACTCAACCCTAAGAAATAAATCTTTAGAGTCATATCTAGTAAGCTATTAGGATTCATGGTCAGTAAGAATGGGATTGAAGTTGATCCGAATAAGGTGAGAGCAATCTTAGAGATGCTTGCCCCTCAAATGAAAAAAAAAGATGTTAAATGATTCTTTGGCAAATTACAATATATCAACAGGTTCATATCCAAGCTCACGTCTACTTGTGAACCAATATTTAAGCTCTTATGCAAAAGGCAACCAATGGAATGGAATGAGGATTGCCAAAAATCCTACAAAGCCATTAAACAACATTTAACCAGCCCTCCTATACTAAAACCACCCAAACTAGGAAAATCTCTAATCTTGTACCTCGTAGTAGAAGAAACCTCTGTTAAGGCTCTAATTGCATAAGTAGATGAAGCTGGTATAGAATATGCAATATACTACCTAAGTAAGAAATTGCTCTCATACAAGCAAAAGTAGGAATTAGTTAAGAAGATATGCTTAGGAGTGATTTGGGTCTCCAAAAAACTATGTTACTACTTTTAATCATACAAAGTGGAGGCAATAGCTTGGCATCATCCTCTGAGGTATCTATAAACTATCCCTTCCTTAGTAGGTAAAATGGGTCAATGATTTTGTTATTATAGGAATTTGACATTTCCTATGTAACTAATAAAACAATCAAAGGCTAAGTAGTGGTGAACTTCCTAGCTTAATAACCGATAGAGGGTAAAGAGGAAGAAATTAAGTTTCTAGATAAATACTTAAGGGTTATATCTCGAGAAGGATGGAAAGTATTCTTTGATGGGGTACTAAATTAAGAAGGAGCAGGTGCTGGGGTACTCATAATTAATCTAGAGGGCGAATAGATGTTACTTACCAAAAAATTGGAATTCCAGGCCACTAACAATATTGCTAAATATAAAGCATGCACCTATAGCCTTGAAACCTTATTTTAGTTAGGGGCAAAGTTAGTAGACATGTATGGAGACTCCATGCTAGTAATAGAGCAAGTAAAGGATAAATATGAAGTTAAGGATGAGAATCTAAGTAGATAAGTTAGAATAATCACAAACTTGTCCGAGGCATTCAATAAATATAATTTCTAGCATATCCCTAGGAATAAAATCAAGTAGTAGTCGCTTTAGCTACCTTAATGTCGGTATCTAATCTCACCAAGAGGGATTTTCCAAGACTTATGTACTTTAACAAGTTAAGATTCCAAACATACACTAGCATAGTGAGCACTATAGTAGAAGAAACTAATAATAATTTACCTTAGTACCATGACATCCAAATATACTTGGAAACTAGGGAATATCCAAAACATGCATCTGAAAAAGATAAAAAGGTCCTATGAAAGTTATCTACTCAGTTCATTTCTTTCCAAGGGATGTTATACAAAAGGCACATTGATGGTGTAAAATAAAGATATGTTGATGAAACAAAAGCCTAAAAAATTTAAAAAAAAATGCATAAAGGCATATGTGGCGCGTACATGAGTGGAATAAACTTGGCAAAGAAAATCCTAATACTGAGATACTACTGGTTAACCATAAAAACATATTGCTATAACTTTGTCAAGAAATGCCATCAGTGCTAGATTTATGCTAATCTAAGTCATCTACCACCAATTGAACTAACTAGTTTATCATTTCCATGGCCATTTTCTATATAATGGTGTTGACATAATTAGAGAAATAAGACCTTATGCACTGAGAGGTCATAGATACATAGTGGTCGCGATCGATTACTTTTCAAAATAGACAAAACCTAAATCTTTTAATAAATTAAGGGTAAGGTAGATGGCTAAATTTATTAAAGGAAGCATCATTTATAGGTATGGGTTGCCACAGTAGGTTATCTCAGATAATGGAGTGCAATTTCAAGGCTAGACTAAGTAGCTTTTACAAATGTATAGAATCAAATACCATAAGTCTTTTCATTATAGACCTCAAGCCAATGATGCCGTAGAAGTGTCTAATAAAAATGTCAAGAAAATTTTGCATAAAATGATAGTCACCTATAGAGATTAGGCAAAAATGTTACCATTTGCACTCTAGGGCTATAGAACAACTATCCGGGCATTCATAAATGCTATATCTTACTCACTAGTGTATAGGATGGAAACAGTGCTACTAATTGTGATTAAAGTACCTTCACTAAGGGTTATCTTAGAAGCAAAGGTGCCAGACACTAAATAGACAAGGGCTAGATATGAACAACTAATTTTTGTTGATGAAAAAAATTACAAGGCTCTCTATCACAGGCAATTATACAAAAGAAAGATTGTTAGAGCCTATAACAAGAAAGTCAAACCCAGTTCAATATAAGAAGGTGATTTTGTTCTAAAACACACTAAACCATTATTAACAGAGTTCAAAGGGAGGTTCAAGCCTAATTAGGAAGGTTCATACATGGTGAAGAAGATGCATAAGCATGGAGGTGCCAAGATCTCAAATATAAAAGGCAATGAATTCTTAGAACTTGTCAACCTAGATATGCTGAAAAAGTATTTTTGTAAAAAGAAAAGGGTTCACTAAGTTAAAAACCCCAAAAGGGGTAGTATAGGCAAAAGCTAGGACACCTCGATGAGGTGAAAACATAAAAACAGACACTTCAAGCAAAAGTTAGGGGATCAGAGAGAAAATGTCCAATTGAGAAAGCCTGTCAAGGCTAATTATTAATGGTAGTATTATCAAAGGGTAACTAATGTATTTATCGAGATTAAAAAGCTTAATTTCAAATGTAATTGATGGCAAAAATGCTCAGTGATGATTATTAGCATAAAAAATTCCATTTAGTGAGAAATGTCATACAAATAATTGAACTCTAAAAGCCTAGATAGACATTTTCTTTCTAGATCTAGAAGTTGTTTCATCACTCTTTCTCCTTAATGCTAGTGTCTTGTTGTCTCTTAAAGTACTAATAATCGAATATTGGTAATTGTTTTTTGTATTAGCATTACTAGCTTAATGATCAAGCACATCTTTATTAGAACACAAAATTTCCATAAAGTTTAGAAAGAAGTGCAAGAAATACCATGTCAAAGATCCACCTTGAAAGCCTAAAGGATTATAAGGGTCTTATTATGTGATGCCCTCTACCCGGCCTATAAACTGGCCCCAAATAGAGAGCGTGCACACATAACAACATCCTATTCCACCATCCAAAAAACCTAAAAAAATTAGAACTTTTATTAAATAAAAGATTTCCTAGCTTAAAGTGTTATAAAAACACTAAAAATCATTTGGCACACTTTATGAGGCAACTAATAGGGTCATTGTGTTGGAAAATTGACAACATAAAGGCTATACCGGGACACTTTCCCAAATAGTAAACTTATTGAAAACACTTCTAAGATAACATACATTGCCATACAACTCTAAATGGGTCCTCCTGACCCTCCAATGAACATTAAAACAACGCAAAGCCTCAGGCTTATCACAAGCAACATTCTCACTTGCAACATTAAGAGATATCATACAAGTTATGCAAGAAATATAAATCTTTTGAAACAAATATTGTTTAAGTTACAAAACTTACCCATGTTTAGAGATTAGGCTCAACCTCTTTGGAATCACAAGCGCACCACTATCTATATTTACATCATGACCATTTTACAAAATGAAAACTAAAAAATCCAAAATGGGCAGTCTTTGTGTTATCTCATATAAGGCAGAAGCTTTTTCTCTAATCTACTGCTCAATTACCTATACATTGCAAACAAAGCAATACGCTAAGCTTTTGCTTAATGGTGTAACCACTTCAACATAAATATGCCAATTATATCATCTAATTATTCATTTCTTACCAAATGTATAACACGCTATCAATAGTAAGCATACTATATGATTCATAAGCAAACAAGCATTTTTAATATACATACATGTCACAAAATGTGCATATGCCATATTATGTTCATACACATAGCATAACTATCATCAACATAAAGAAAATGAGCTATAAGCTTAATAAGCCATAAGCTTAACATGTGCATTTATCTCCTCATAATAAGAACATACTCATTTAAACAATTATAGAGAACTTAGTAACATACATTACATGTCATAGACTCGTAGTCATACAATTATTAAGTATCAAGTTTCATAATAATCATTAAACGACATCATCATTTTAAAGTCTTTACATTATTTTAACATATGCCTATATCAATAAGACAATTATCCAATACTAGATAGTGGATATCATTAGCCCGAAGGCCTCACACCCTATGGTATGTAACAACATTGCACCCGTAAGCACTTGAACCCAAAAGTACATATAAACAATATACCTGAAGGCACTTGTATCTGCAGATATGTATAAATATTGGCCCATAAACCTCACACCTAAAAGTACATAGAAACATTGGCCTATAAGCCTCGTGCCTATCAACACGTAAAATGGTAACCCATAAGTCTTATACCAGAAGGTAAGTTGGTAGCTGCCAAAATCCTAATTGACCGATCAACTAATCCAAACTTGGTTGTTTAAGTATATAGGCATCATTAAAATCATCATACTATGTCATTTAGGCCTTTTTATACATTTGACACCATTTACACCATATCATCACATAATTTAATCTCATTGGCCATTATGCACATTAGCAAGGCCTAAAAATTATACATGCCTATAGTATAAGTCACATAATCATATCATGTACCCAACTTATGCTTACATAAGCTTACCACTAACAAAAGGTCATATTACCTAGGTGTAATAGCTCAAAACAATTACTTGCAACAATCACATGCATTCTCATGCCTTAAACTCATACACCATTTAGCCCCCACAAGCATAAGGTCTTTAATGTATATGCAAAACTCTTTAACAAGCTTTATTAACACATTTTAATGTCATATAAAACATTTATGAATCTTAGTTCTCATTAATACCTCAATATGACATTTAAAGCACTACTAGGCCTTATATGGCCATAACATACATCATACATGCACTTCACATTTCAAGCACATTTAATCCTTATCATTATCATGCATTTATGCTTTAAAGTGTCTAATACATCAAGAATTTGCATAAAAGCCACATCTATCCATACACCAATTTACACCCAATATTAGAACTTATCGAGATTAGTCACATAAAGCCTTATTACATGGAAAAAGTTCATATTTATGTCATACATGGCATTCAGCCACTTCCATGTGCACACACTTATTTATGAAATTACATTAAGGACACATAAATGCATATGTGCCTTACCTTCACATACATTACTCACGCATTTACTTTAGGCCCTTATAACACCTAAATCATCTCACTTTCATATTTAAAGCATTCAGCCATCCATGCATGCATATACATACCTATTTAATCATATATAAGCTCATGCAAGTGGATTAGTACCAAATTACTCCATACATTGCATTTTTTGCTCTTATTATAGCATAGTAACTCAACATCAAGCTTAATACCAAACATAAGGCATTTGGCCTCTACAAGCCACTCATACAACATCCATAATACACACTTATATCATCTAACAATACCATTTAATAATATTAAACTACCTCATACATTAAACTCCTTATTACCATTAATACACTAAAATGCCATAAATACACTTAAGGAATTTCCATGCATTTCCACTCATTTTAAAGTGATTACACATATCAAAAATAGTCATCAAGTATGTTTGAAGCTATTTTAGGCATTCTCCTTTCCTTGAGAAGCCCAGTTCAAATTCTCCCCTACGAATTCAAATAGGTTGATTTTTCAAAAAATCTATATAAAATCAAATAATTAACCAAAAATTTAAATGACCTTATGAACGGCTTCTTAGGCATCCTAAAA
The DNA here is from genome assembly GCA_948208565.1 of Hura crepitans. Lineage (NCBI taxonomy): Eukaryota > Viridiplantae > Streptophyta > Magnoliopsida > Malpighiales > Euphorbiaceae > Hura > Hura crepitans. The sequence continues at coordinate 12,409 of CANXYI010678266.1, forward strand.
GCCCTAGGAAAATTATCAAAGGAAAAAGATAATTATTCGATTGCAAAAAGGTCACTATTGACTTTGGGAAAGAAATCTCAATTCCTCTTGAGATTCTACACCAAATGAGGCATTCTTAGTATCTATTAGTTCATCTCAGAACACCCTAACTATCGGGATATATTTTTAGAGTGGACATAGAAGGAATTGAAGAAAAAATAGAAGAAGGAGAGGTAGAGGGAGTGTTGGCTTTTAAGGGAAAAGAAGGAGGGAATTAGAGGGAAATAGAGAAATAGGGTGGAAGGAAATGTATTTTGGGTATTTATAGTTTTTTTGAAAAACTTATTTTATTATGTTTTCCATAATTTATTTACCCCCTCTAAAAGAATCAAAATTCCACAATATAGGTTTCCAAATTTTGGTTAATATGAAGCCCATAGACCCCTAAAAATCAAGCTTGAAAGAAGAAGAAAATCAAAAAAATTAATATATATTCTTAGCCAAAAACTCAATATAAAAACATCCCAATATCTAAAAATTCTGATTCTCAAGTGAATAGTCTGTTAAGAATATTTAAGTATCAAGTTGTAATATTTTTAGATTATTTTGAGCAACTTTTGAATTAATTTATGGTTCAGGTTTGCCTGTGGCACTATTCATAAGACATTATTATAAAATCTTGTTTAGCATTTTTAACTATCCAAATGACTTTGGATTAGCTTCAAACTTTGCCCAAAATTCTCTCATAATTAATACTCCCTATTGGTACACTTAGTGCGACTCAAGTTTTGAAAAGCATATTCACCCTAGAAAAGTACTATTCACTAGAGTCGGGATTTTTGAGTCGTTACATTTCTTCCCCTCTTAAAAGAGATGTCAACCTGGACATACCTAGTTCAAAGAGATACGGATACTGCTCTCTTATTTGAGCTTCACTCTCTTATGTCACTTCTTCCAAGCCATGATGACACCATAAAACTTTCACCAATAACACTATCTTATTTCGCAGCTCTTTAACTTCTCTAGCTAAGATATATATGGTTTTCCTCATATGACAAATCTAGTCATATCTCCATTTCTTTAGATATCAACACATGTGATGGGTCAAATATGTACCTTTTCAGCATCGAGACAAGGAACACATCATGAATCTATTACAACTCTAGAGGTAAAGCCAGTCCATAGGGCAATAGTCCCACACGTTCTGTAATCTAGTATGGTCTAATGAACTTCATACTCAACTTTCTTTTCTTACCAATCCTCAACAACTTTTTTGTAAAGATAACTTGAGAAAGACTTTGCCATCGACTTCATACTTGATGTCTTTTCTCTTCAAATCCATATAGGATTTTCATCTATCTAAAGTAGCCTTCAGTTTTTCATTGATAATTTTCACCTTCTCTTTAGCATCCTTGATTGAATCCAATCCCATAAGCTTGTGCTCACTCAACTAGCTCTAACAAAAAGGAGTCTTGTATCATCTCCC
>CANXYI010678296.1:0-12882 GCA_948208565.1 Hura crepitans
CTCCTAAAAAAGCCTTCTTTACTATATATGGACCTTCAAATTTGGGTGCCCATTTCCCTCTTGAATCTTGTTGTCTTAGAATGATTTTTTTCAAGACTAGATCCCCTTCCTGAAATTTCTTAGGCCTTAATTTCTTAGCATAGGCCCTTATAAGTCGCCTTTGGTATAGTTAACCATGACATAATGCCATTAATCTTTTCTTATCTATCATATTCAACCGGTCGTATTGCCTTTGCACCCATTCACTATCATCCAATTTTGCTTCTAAGATGACTCTTAATGATGGAATCTCAACCTCGATAGGCAGTATGGCCTCCATTCCATATACAAGAGAATATGGAGTAGCATTTGTGAAAGTTCTTATTGTTGTTCTGTACCCATGTAATTTGAAAGGCAACATCTCATGCCAGTCTTTATAAGTAACCACCATTTTCTGCATTATTTTATTTATGTTTTTATTTGCTGCTTCTACTGCTTCATTCATTTTAGGCCTGTAGGGTGTAGAGTTGCGGTGGATGATTTTGTATTGTTTGCACGTTTCCTCCATTGCTTTATTATTGAAGTTTTTGCCATTGTCTATTATTATTCTTTTTGGCAATCTGTATCTACAAATGATATTGTTTCTCATAAACTTAACTACTACTCCTTTGGTCACATTTCTATACGAAGTCGCCTCTATCCATTTAGTAAAATAATCAATTGCGACTAATATGAATCAGTGTCCATTTGATGCCTTTAGTTCAATAGGACTAATAACGTCTAATCCCTAAACTGTGAAAGGCCACAGCAAAGATAACACGTTTAAGGTTGAAGCAGGTGAATTAATCTCATTAGCATATTTCTGACATTTTCGACATTTACGAATAAAATTTATACAGTTAGACTCTATTTTCATCCAATAATATCCTAATCGAAGAATTTTCTTTCCCAAGGCATGATCGTTTAGATGAGTACTGCAAAATCCTTCATATACCTCCTCTATTAGTCTTTGAGCTTGCTTTTCATCAATGCACCTGATTAATGTAGTATCGTAATTTCTTTTGTACAACACATCTCCTATTAAAAAGAAATTACTAGCTAGGCGCTGAATTGTCCTTTTATCATTATCATTTATACCATCAGGATACTTCCTATCCTTGTTGTATTGGAAAATGTCATAGTACCACGCCCTTCCATTAACTTCTTGTTGAACATGAGCACAATAGGCTAGGGTTCCTTTAATTTCAATCTTAATGGGTGGCATTTTCCCACAATCATCTAACCAAAACATGGCTGCCAGTGTTGCCAAAGCATCTGTAATATGATTTTCTATTCGAGATATGTGTTTAAATTTAATATATTCAAATTGCTTTACTAATTCCTGGACATATTCCTAATATGGCATTAATTTAGCATCTCTAGTTTCCCATGTTTTATTTAACTAGTTTATCACCAAAGTAGAGTCTCCATAAACCTCCAAACATGTAATTTTCATTTCTATTACCATTTTTAAGCCTATTATACAAGTTTCATATTCTGTCATATTATTGGTACATTTGAAGCATAATTTTGCCATCACAGGATAATAATTCCCTTTTAAAGCTATTAGAATCACTCCAATTCCATGACTCAATGCATTAGAAGGCTCGTCAAATTTTATTATCCAATTTTTTAAAGATTCAGACACTTTTTCCAAAACCATCAAATTTTCATATGGGAATTCTTAATTATCTTTGTGAGTCCTTTCAGTACTTTGTGCTGCTAAAAAGTTTATGATAACCCCTCCTTTAATAGCTTTTTGCGTGATGTATATAATTTCATACTCACAAAGTAATACTTGCCATCAAGCGATTCTTCCGGTAAGCGTTAGCTTTTCAAAAATATACTTAACGGGATCCATTCGAGAAATTAAATCAGTACTATAGGACAACATATAATGTCTCAGACACTTCACGATTTATGCTAAAGCAGCACACATTTTCTCTAAAAGAGAATATTTTTCTTTGTAACTTGTGAATTTTGTTACTTATGTAATAAATTGCTTACTCTTTTCCATTTTTGTTATATTGTCCTAACATTGCCCTCAAAGATTTTTCATGTATTGTTAAATATAATAATAGAGATTTTCCAGCAATCAGAGGCTGTAATAAAGGCGGGTTTTTCAAGTATTCCTTAATCTTATCAAATGCTTGCTGGCACTTTTTGTCCCAGTTGTTAGGATTTCTTTTTCGTAATAAACCAAAGATAGGCTTACATGTGTTGGTCAATTGAGATATAAATCTGGCTATATAATTTAATCTCTTCATAAAGCTTTATACCTCTTTTTCTATTTTCGGGGGTGACAATTCTTCTATAGCTTGAACTTTATCAAGATCTACTTCTATTCCTTTCTGGCTTACTATAAATCCTAACAACTTTTTCGAGGTTATCCTAAATGTACACTTTGCCAGATTCATCTAAAGTTTATATTTCCTCAACCTTTTGAATACTTTTTCTAATATCATCACATGATCTTTTGCCAGACGTGACTTAACTATCATATCATCCATATACACTTTGACTTCTTTGTGCATTAGGTAATGGAATAAGGTAAACATTGCTCTTTGGTATGTGGCTCCCGTATTTTTCAATCCAAACGACATTACTTTGTAATAGAAGGTTCCTGAAAGAGTAATAAAGCATGTTTTTTCTTTGTCATCCCAAAATAACTTAATTTGTTTATATCCTGAAAACCCATCCATGATGGAGAACATGTAGTGACCAACGGCGCTATCTACTAATACATCTATATAGGGTAATGGAAAATCATCTTTAGGGCTAGCTTTGTTTAGGACCCTATAATCTACGCATATTCTCATCTTTCCATCCTTTTTTGGAAATGGTATGATGTTTGCTACCCACTTAGGATATTCAACTACTTCCAAAAATCTTGCTTCCAACGGCTTTTTAACTTCTTTAATTTTTAAAAGCACTTTCAATTTCATTTTTCTTAATTTTTGCTTAATAGGCTGGCATCCTAGTTTTAGAGGTAATTTATGAACAACTATATCAGGGTCTAATCCAAGCATGTCCTGATAGGACCATGCAAAAACGTCCATATATTCCCTCAATAATTTGATCATCCTTTCTTTTAATTCATCAGGTAATTTACTGTTTATTCTAACTTCTTTAGGATTTTCTTCTATTCCCAAATTTACTACTTCTATTGTTTCTTGTGATCATTTAATTATTTCTCCTTATAATCCCATAGCTTTTCAAATTCGGATGTTATTGCTTCATCTTCATCTTTTTCTTCATCAGACTCTATTTGATGTATTGGACAATCAAAATTATATTTCAATTTTTTCTTAAGCATATCATCTAAAGAATCATTATTCCTGAAAAAAGAATGCAAAAGCAAGAAAAAAAACATAGAAAGGCTTTAGGAGAAATAAAAGGGAAATGTTTAAGATAAGGTGTAAATTTATTGATAAAGAAAGCCCGTCATACTAAAGCTTTTAGCTTTAGGCATAGCTAGAAGCAATTTCTAGTTATATATAGGCATTGGGATCCAAAATAAACTATAAGCTTTGGGTAAATAAGGACATTACTTTAGTGGGAAAGGAAATTCAAAGATCCTCCAATTCCTTAATTCTTGCTCTGATTAAAAAGAGTATACATAATTCTTTACCAATTCTTCTCTTTCATTAGCATTTATAAATGAATTCCCCTTTTTTGTAATGCTTCTTAATTCATGTATGAGCCATCTAGCACTTCTGAAAACTTGCCTTAGGAGAGGAACTTCCATTTGGGCATGATTAATTTTTGACCCATTCACCCTTTCCATCTTTCTTAATCATTGTTCATTGTTTGCTCTAATATTATCATGATGAGTTACATGATACCCTAGGCCTGCTTTATAGTTATTTCCCTTGAGTTCCATATATTTAACCATTCCTTGCTTATTCTTTCCTAAACCTGTCCCTATCTTGTGTCCCTGCACTAACATTACTTGGGCAGACATTTGTGAGGCCTTAGAAAAGTCTAATTTTACCAACTTTTCTTTGAAGGGTTCATAAATCACATTTACCACTTCAAAAGTTTGAAAAGAACTTTTGATTACCTCTTCTATTGCTTCAATGTACTGGTCTTTGACAGGTTTAGATATAAGGATTTCCTCTTCACCATAAACTTCTATCAACTTCCCATCGATAACAAATTTAACTTTTTGGTGTAAGGAAGAAGGAATCGCTCCTGCATTATGAATCCATGGCCTTCCCAATAGCATACTATATGCTGGGTTTATATTTATCACTTGAAAAGGTATTTGAAATAGTGTAGGGCCCATTTGAATTGGTAGCTTAATCTCCTCAATAACATTTCTTCTAGTACCATTAAATGCTTGGACAATCTTTAAGCTTGGTCATATAAAGGATTTATCAAAAGGAAGTTTGCTCAAAATGGACTTTGGCATTACATTTAAAGACAATCTATTGTCCACTAGCACTTTTGCGATCGAATAATTTTTGCATTTACCGAGATATGTAAGGCCCTGACGTGGCCTGTTCCCTCAGAAGGGATCTCATCATCTGTAAAGGTTATATAATTAGCTGATATTACATGCCCGATAATATTATTGAGGTTTTCCACTGATATGTCATGATGAATGTATACCTGATCCAATATCTTTAATAATGCAGCTCAGTGACGTTCTGATGCCATGATTAAAGTAAGTAATGAAATTCAGGCAGGAGTGCGATTAAGTTGTTTAATCACCTTATATTCACTTTGCTTGACCAACCTTAAAAATTCTTCCACATCTTCTTCGGATACTCTTTTTCTAGGTTTATGAGCTTGACTCGCTTGTTCCTCTGGAGCCGTATTATTCTCCTCATTCTCCTTACCTTTATGACATCGTTCTAATTCTTCATTTCTTTTTTGATTTACCTCTTTAGAGATATAACATCTCCCACTTCTTGTCATTCCTTCGACTCTAGCGATGTTTTTTATGAAAAGCCCCAATGTCTGTAGAGTTTCTAAATTCTTTGCTTGAGTTGTAGAACATCTATATATCTAGGTTACTGCCTTTGTATCCTTGTAAGGAAAAGGCCTAGGTAAGCTTAATGTCATTTTGACTAAGGGAGATACAAATGATTCAATGGAACCTTGTTTCGACTGGGAAGGGCAACGAATAACTATAGGAATGGGTCTTCCCATTTCTTTATTGTCTTTTTTCCTGTAACTACTATTTCTTTGCTAGCTGATCAGATTGTTATGAACTTTGCATTTAACAACCTTGAGAATTCATCTTTTATGCTTAATTCATTGAGGTTTTCTGCCACTAAACCCATTTGTACTAATAATGTTAACAATTGCTTTAAATTGTACGCCCTTTTTACATATTCCCAACTTATCTTCTTTTTCATTGGTAATGACTTTTATTCTTCCATCCTCATGATTTGGTAAGGGATTAGTGGTGACATTCGGGTTTTATTCTCCTTGATCAAATTTAAGCCATTCTGCATTTATCAACCCTTAGACCTTTCTTTTAAATGCTAGGCAATTCTCTATATGATGCCTTATTGCTCCGGCATGATATTCACATTTAACATCCTCTTTATACCATTTGGGATATGGGGGTGCTAATGGCTTAAGAGGTGACAAGCTTACTAAATTGTTTTGCATTAACTGAGGCAACAATTCTGTATATGTAATAGGGATAGGATTAAAAACCTCTGGGGCTCGTTGTTGAATATAATTTTGCTTTTTAGGACCAGTTGTATTTGTTGTAGGACTTGGGCATTGCATTTGTACTATAGTGGGTGCTACTCGAGTCACAAATGTATTTTGCTCATTGGTTTTTCCTTTTTTTCTTCTTACCATATGAGTATCCCCTTCTTTATTTTTGCCTACATACTGCCTCTTTAAACTGTTTAAATCATAGATTTGTTCCTCAAGCTTCCCTTTTTCAATGCCTCGCTCTATTCTTTCTCCTGCCATAACAAAATTCAAAAAGTTAGTAGTAGTATTGGCGAGCATCATGCTATAAAAGGAAGGTCCTAGAGTGTCTAAAAAGTTGGCTATCATTTCCTTTTCTGTGAGCTGAGGAATGTCTTAAGCTACTTTATGCCTCTATCTTTGAGCATATTCCTTAAAGGTTTCAGTTGATTGCTTTTCTATGGCACGAAGATCATCTCTACTTAGAGCCATGTCAATATTGTACTTATACTGCTTCAAGAATGTGTCAGCTAAATCTTTCCATCATTTGACATGGTTTCTGTCCAATTGCATGTATCATCTCAAAGCGGGCCCTATTAAACTCTCTTAAAATACATGAACAAGTAGTTTTTCATTACTAACATGTGTAGTGATTCTGCTATAATACATAGACAAATGGCTTTGAGGACAACTCTTTTCTTCATATTTCTCAAATTCAGGTGTTTTAAATTTAAAAGGGATAACCACATCGGGTGCCAGACATAACTGCATAGCATCAGTTGTCCCAAAAATATTTATCCCTTCAATTGCTTTTATTCTTTCTTCCAGTGACCCTAATTTTTCTATCATCCCTTCATCTGTAGCTTCTTTTAAATTAGCTTTTATTTAAAGGTCATCCCAATTTGGAACCACAATTATTTCCTCTCTTTGCTTTGTCTTGCTTAATTCAAGGAATAGCTTTTGACTTGTCAAAAGGGTTCGTGATATTGTTACTGATGATACTATAGGAAAGGTAGCTGGCGCCTTATCTACAATGGTTTTTCCTTTTAGTAATTCCATGATTTTGGCTAATTGCTCCTTCATGATATTTACATCTAACAATTGCTCCTTGATTTGATCAAGGTCTCTTATAAGTTCCTCTCATTTTTGCTCTTCCATTTGTCTTTTCCTTAAACGAGTTAAATAGGGATGCCCAAAAGGAATAGGTTAATTAAATTAGTGGGCTATTTTGGTTACCTATTTAATAAATTATTCATATAGTCACACATAATATTAATAAATCAAACTTAATATTATTAATGTACTTCATTTACATTACATCATTCTTAGTTTAATACATTACTTCTAATTAGGTTTAGTTTACAAATACTAAGCAGAATAATATTACACACATCTTCACATGATTCGACCCAGATGTTCCAAATTCTTTTGTAAGTCCTCTAGGAAATCAATCATCTTTTCTCCCCTTTTGCCAATAGTTATATAAGCATTTTCAAATTGCGCCAAGCTATCTGCAAAGATGACAGCATTATTGGATATTTCTCATATTATTTTTTCTATCCTATTTTCCTCTATCTCCATTCTGCAGTAATTATGATAATACCCATTTGTACTGATTTTATGACAATTGATTTCTCCTTTCAAGCTTTCACAATAAGCATGTAAAATCTAATATTCTATCATCAATTGATCATATTGCTCTTATAGATTTATCCTTTGACTCTTCTCATATTCCTCCTGATATCTTCTTATCGCCAAACTATATGGGTCTACTTTCTCCTTATTCTTCTGTATAACATGTACTTCTTGAACCAATTCCTCATTTGTAGCTTAAAGTTGATTGTTTTCCTATTTTAGGCTCCTAATCTCTTTATTGTAATCTATTTTCATTTGTACAAGCTGATTCTACAACATACGCACCTTTTCTATTAATTCATCATTTTGTTTTTCTAAACCCCAAGTTTCCTACTCCGCCTTTGTGACCATCTTTATCCACTCTACCAAATCATCATTTGATTTTTCTAGGATTTGATCCTCCTCCATTACTAATGTCTCCATAGGCATTTTCCTCTTGTTTCCCCTTATATTTGGAGGTGTAAATCCCTTACCACATCTTTGGTGCCATTGTGGATAATTCACCGTTACTGACTTATTGGGGGCAGTTTTCTTCAAAATTCTGATATACCACCATACTTTGACTATTTCTTCTATTCTTCCTTTCGTATTGTTTTCCTTTATTCAAAATCAAAGTCATGTAGACCTTTAGTGACTAGCACGAATTGAATAGCTCCTTACTGCCTTTTAAACATGGCAGGTGTATAGGCTGTTGCTCCCCAAGGCCTAATAGAGGGACCTATAAAAATTTCCCATAGCTAATTATTAAGTCATACCATTCCTTCCAATAGGGTGTCCATGATATATTCTCTTTCTTGAGGTCATGTAGAAACTATAACCAAACTTTCACTTTAGGTTGCAATGTTAACCATCTAAATTGTCCAAATTGCAAGACATGATTAGAGCACTTGTTAAAATCTTTGTCATATCTGACTGTAGGAAAATTGAAGGTTGAAGGGCACTGGAAGTGATTCCATGTCCACATAAAAAGTAGGGGAAGGCATGCTGTAAATCGGCCTTCTCCTCAAATTCGGATAGCATTTAAAACTCTGAATGTCTCTGCCAGAATATAAAAAACTGGAGTTCTATTCCATGCTACCTTTGCAAAACATATTATGACCTTCTCATCAATTACCCCTAAAACTCTTGGGAACAATACCGTCCCATAGATAAGAAGTGCTAGTGCTGGTAAAGAGATGTCTGAGTCAATGTTAGCCTGGATGAATTATAGAAGGGGTTTGATCTTGATTGCCCTAGACATAGGGTGTTCCCATTCTATCAAATTGCTAGCATATATCCTGGTAACTCTTGCCAACTATTTCAATCCCCTTTCTGTTCTTGCATATTTATAGAATTTGAATGTCATCTTCAAGTTAACATGAACTGGTACTCTTCAATGGTGGGCGCCATATCGATCTTCCTAAATGTAAAACATCTATAGCTAGGGTCCCAATATCTAATTATAGCTTTGATCATATTGGTGTAACTAGGCAAGTACATGAGATAAGTTATCCATCTGTATTGATCATCGAACATTTGTCTTCGGGCCAGAGTTAAAGCCTCCCATGCTTCCTTTATAGGAGCCAAATGATTTTGTTGTAAGTTTAGGCTTGTGATATCATGCAACTCTATATTATAGCCCTCAGGCAAACTATCCCCATGTTCTATCTATTCAATTCCTTCTCTCACTAATTATTCTGACTCCAAAATGTATCTTAGGGAGACTTTTGCACTATCTGGTGTCTGCATCTTGTGAAATTGAATGTAACATTTTCAGCACTAATACCTGTAAAATTTTATTTCCTATTATGTTAAATATTTATTTATCATATGTATACATGCTTATGATAAATCTTACTTTGCCAACATGAATATTTCAAAATCACAGTGTCATTAGTGCAAATACATTACATCTAAAGCTTATACATAACATGGTTTTAATTATCATTCCCCTTTTATCCAAAATATGGAAATCACTATTCATCAAAATGTTATAAGTCCAAATAGTGATATGCTTCTTTCGTTACATTCGCTCCTATATATGAGGAATCCTTTTTTCAAGATTACTACCTAAGTTGACTTTACATAGCATTATAGCATTAGTCTAGGGTATAGTATCTAGATACCTAATATTATTCCCTTTTACTAAAAGATGCAGGCCACTATCTATCAAAATATTGACATTCTAGATAGTGACATGCTTCTTTTGTTACATTTACTTCTAGATAAAGGATGGTCTTTTCAAAATATACTATTGCTCCTTCAAAAGGATTCTATTATCATATGGGTGTAATAGAGCTACCCATTGATGATGCAATGCTCTCATCTTCTGAGTCCTCTTCTGAGTCCTCTTTTAGGTCCTCCTCTGGGTCCTCTTTCTGGTCCTCTTTTGGGTTTTCCTCTGGGTTCTCTTTTAGGTCTTCATTTGGATCCTCCCTTAGGTCCCTGAATCCTCCTCTAGGTCCTTTTTCGGATCCTCCTTAGGGTTCTTTCCTAGTTCTCCCTCCGGGTCCTTTTCTAGGTCTTCTTTTGGGTTCTTTTCTAAGTAAGATTCATATGTCACCAACTATTCCTCTTGATTTTCTCCCATTTCCTCTTTATAAGGTTTCTCAAAATAATCCTAAGGTGGGCTCTCTAGCGACTGACTCGGTCTACACCTGGTATTAGAGCTCCCACTATTTCAAACATTAACCCATTTACTGGCTGCTGATCAATTCCTTATGCGGCATCTCTTTGTTCCTGTGGGATTTCCATTGGTATTTCCTCTGCTGGTGGGTCCTCTATTGGTACATATGTAAGTGGACATCCCACATAGGTGGCTTTGTGATTGCGATAGGAAAGAATCACATCCAATGGTAGGATCAATGTGTTCACTTGAGGCATCCATCGAAATGGTATGCCTTTGGTTTCAGTAAGTGTTCTGGTATATCTTCCACTGCTTGACCATTCAAGTTACAAAGAGTCTCTTTAATATAGCTTTATATTTGCTAATTACGGATCGGGTTTAGTAAGGGATTTTCATCAAAACTCTCCCCGATCTGGGTGAGGCATTGACATGTACAAATAGTTTCATTTTTTTAAACCCCTAATGCTCTCTGATCTTGAACAAAACCAACAAGTATGGACCTTGGTGCAGATTCTCAAATGGTTCCACCATAGATCCTTAAAATTAAACAACCATCGAGTGAAGAAAGTGGATCGTTCAAGGTATAATAACCAATTAAGAAGACATTGATTTAGCCATTTACAACCCAAAATCATTCCTATAGTATACTGCTTACATAAATACCACAAACACATATATGCCTCTTTTAGGAAATGCAAAACATCCTCAGCTGGAATATACAAATAGTTTAAGTAGGGGTAATTTGAATGCCAATCGATGAATTTCAAAGGCCCTGACATAATTTCATATCTTTGCAGTAGTATTGTTTACAATTTATGCAGCATTTCTTGGTCTCTAAAAGTAGAAAATGTTTTTGAAATTCTTCTAATGAGCTCGGGATGTAATCCATGTAACGAATTGATAAAGTCATCTAATAACCTATCATTCTCTATGACTATCATGTGATGTTGATCAAATTGTATCTATGTTGGCGAAGTAATATGCAAGAGACATAAATGTAACAATAATTAGCAACCTAAAAATGCAATGTTAAATAAGAAAATTATAAACAAATTGATCATACAAAAATCACACATATTTCCATAAATCTATTGTTTAATTATAATGGTTTTCCAACCTCTATTATGTTTGTTTTTTTGGTTCCCTATCTATTACTGTCTAGCTAAAATCCATAGGGACTAGCTCAGTCTCCACCAATTAGATTGATGTTGACATGGGTGAGAGTTTTCACGGGCCATTACTGGTTTTCCCTGGGAGGCTCACCTACTAACTCTCTATTTTGCCTAAGGGTAAGATCATTACTGACCTTGAAGTGAATATGTGTATATACAGTAAGAATATATGAGTATAAAAGAAAAGACTCCATCCTAATTTTAACTAATTAATTAAACCCTCATAAAAAAAATGATCAGTCCCTAGTGGAGTTACCATCTGTCGTGACCCGACCTCGATGATTTTTCTTTAAGCAGAGAGGCAGGTGCGATGTGGCTGTTAAGTAAGAGATTAAGTCACTACCAATTGTTTAGGGTGCAATTGGTCACCAAAAAAATTTGGTCTAGTTTCTGGGTTCCTAGTGATCTTGGTATAGGGAAGGTATTAGGCAACCTATGCCATTTTTCCATATGGGGGATTATTTAAAATTTTTTGAGATAGAAATGATTCATCTATTTTTTTTAAGTGGTTATATCCCTATCAATTAATACTTATACTTTATCATAACCTAGGGCTTAATACTTATACTAAGGGGACCCTTTAAAATATTTATCAGATGTTCCATGGTATAATGCCTATCCTAATAAGATTATTTTAAAAATTCATTCATTTCTTTGCATCGGCGGGATAATTTAAATGCTTATACACATATTCTTAAAGCTATATTTATCATATTTGTTGGTTTTTTAACTCTTATAATTTTTTATTATCTTGAGTTGCTAGGTGCTCCATGATTACCCTTATTTTTGTATTTTTTTATTACATATTTATTATTATTATTATTATTATTATTATTTTTAAAATAATTTAGACCATATATTAAAGATTATGTTTTAGAGGGCACACTTATTATTTTGTAAATCCCGTAATAGATTACCCTATTATTATATATATAAAACTTTGCTAATGTCTGAATATCTTTGTCCTAAAATAATTCTCAAGAATTTATTTACATGTAAGATTTAATATTTATTTGCTTAATACTAATGCTCTTACTTTATTTTCTTGTTTAGGACGTTTACATTATTTATCAAATCATTTATTTTTTACTATATGTTGAAGAAAATAAAAGATTTATTATTATACGTACTGCCATTTTTAGCCTTAGTATCATTTTTTTATTATACTTTCTTTGCCATAGTATAACCTATTGTTAAGTTCTAAGGTAATCATATTGCCAATATGTTAGATATTCTTCTATTATTTAAAGATTTTTTTTGCTGAGTTTTTGATATTATTTCTTTTGATCCTTTTTACTAATTTAATAAGAATTATTATAAATATCTTTTACAATCTTTAATATATGCAATTTGACCTAAAATTTTAAGTATTTTTTTTTTATCATTTATGAGGCATTTTATAAAATTTCCCTCCATGACAAGGATGTTTACCCAATAAATTTACACTGACAAATATATTTCCAAGCATTACGAAATTTTTTTTTTAAATTTTTATAATAATTTTTTTATAATTTAAAATTCCTAATTACTTTATACTTCATATTATATCAATACTTTTGATATATACATTTTTTATTCTATAAATATTATGAAAATAAATAATTTATGTATAAATACATATATTTACATATACATGTATATATACATAGGCATAAGATCTATTTGTACAAACTATCTCATTTATTTTATTTTAAAAATTTAGCTTAAAAATTTTAATTGATTTTTGTTTTGGTTATTACTACATTTTAGTGATGATTTATGTTTATTTACTTGCTTAAATAATAAATGGTTGGT
>CANXYI010678352.1:0-11239 GCA_948208565.1 Hura crepitans
TAAAAATTCCTACAAAATTCCACATAACTGTAAATTGAAATCTCTCTTCACACCTAACATCCCCACATTAAATACCATAGAATAAAAATATGAGACCTAAGAAAAATCCACTTACACACCAAAATGGCAATATTCATCAAGTGCTCATATCTCACTTTCTAGGCAATGATTTCTATTTTTGTCACTTGGATTAGCTTTTGGGAGTTATGGAGGTCAAGAACCATATAGGGATTATGGGATTTGGTGGTAGGAGGAGAGAGAAATTAAGAAAAATAAGAGAGGTGACAACATGGAAATGGCATCAACTTCTCATGGAATTAGGGAGGAGATGATTTCCTTTCATCCTATACACACACACACATGTGTACTCTTATATATTATTAAGGTGTATAGCCCCGATCCCGCCACTTAATAATCAGATGGCCCTAAATAATTCCATTTTTCTTTTAAACTTTGAAAATTCAAAATATTTTCTTAGACATACAAAAATCATAATTTAGGTGCCAACAATTCTTGATAATGCCCATTAAGAGCCTTGTAAAATTTCAAGTCAAAATTTCTCTAAAAACTAGGATTACTATTCACCCGCGTAAATAAAAAATCGCCAAATAATTATCAAACAATCTCAAAATATTAAAATTCCTACTCCAATAGACTCATTGTACTTTTTTAGCATTAGGGTGCATTATTTTCATGTCTATTCGGGCATTTCCCAGAGCTGTCCCAACACCACCTCAACTAAAGTCACTATTCACTAGTTCTCAGCCTAAAATGATTTATTGATTTTGCTAAAATTTTTAATTCACTTGTTTTCATCATTTTTAGTTCGGTCAAAGTCATTTGAGAAATACCACCTTTTGGCCACTATATAGTCCTCTAGTGTCTTAGAAGACACCATATAGAGCTCGAGAGTACTATTCATAGATTGATGATTTTTTGAGTGTTACAAATTGGAATTTTTTATTTTTAGGGCATGTTATTTTCAGGTTCATCCAGGTACTTCAGGTTCATCTGGGCACTTCCCAGAGCTATCCTAACACCACCTTAATTGAAGTCACTATTCATTAGTTCTAAGCCTAAAATGATTTATTAATTCTGCTAAAATTTTTAATTAACTTATTTTAATCATTTTCTAGTCAGTCAAAGTTGTTTGATTAATACCCCCTTTTGTCTACTACATGGTCCTCTAATGTCCTTGAAAACAACGTATAGAACTTAAGAGTATTATTCAAAGAATGATGATTTATCGAGCATTATAATTCTTCCCCTCTTAAGAAATTTTGTCCTCAAAATTTTCCATGGCTACTCGATTAATTACTTCAACATTTCATTTTTGCATTCATAATTTTCCTTTCTAATAGGTCTAGGCCTTTGTGTCTCAGAATATGACCTTATCCTCCATTTATTTTCCTAAACCATCTAAATTTATAAAACTCATATTTTCTTCTCTACTCCTTTACTCTTTATCATGAGGTTTCTTTATGAAACTCTATCTTCACTTTCCTTCATTTATAGGTGGAGCTCCCCTAGTATAATCTTTAACTCTACTCCATTAGATTCTATCATCTTTCATTATTAGATAATGATAAGTTGCATACTTCGACAACATTATGCTTCCATGCTCAATTTGCACTTAGAACACAAAGCACTGTGAAAATGTTTTTACCTACTTGCACTTTTTCTAACGTTGGGCTCTACCCATTCTTGTTTCCTTAATTTAGTTCACCTCATACGTAAGGCAATTTTACTCATTTTAAAATTTCTTACCTTTTAATCTTGTTCATGATTTATTACCATATTCATACTTTCCTATTCTTTTGGTACTAATCTTTAATACCATTCTTGACATTACAATGCAATGCCTTTATTTATATTATTCTCCAATCATCCTTTTGTGAATTTCCCATTAGGATTGTTAGGCACTAAAGTATACATTCTACATCCCTTATTTTCACCAACATTATCACTTGTCCTCTTTAGTATAGTTTATCTAGAGTAAATTCTTCGATCGTTATAACTGTATGACACATTGCTCTCACTTTATCATTTCTTTCAATTGATTGCTTATCCCATATTTTTTAGCCTTAAAAACACTTAAGGAAAGTCTCTCTAACTAGTTTTCTTCATACATCTAGTAGTCCTTATATTTCACCTTCCTCATAGATACTCTCATTTCCAATGATTACCTTGTCCATTTCCCCTTTTAAGCTCAAAGTGTTAAGTTCTTTTTCTTTTCTCACTATAATTCATTAGTATACTCTTAACTATTTTATTATCACTATAATTCTTATAGGGTTCTCACCTTAATAATTTCAGTCCTCTTTTACTTATCCATTCATATCAACACTTGGTCCCTCTATTTTTTCCATATAATTCTTTTATACTTATTATCCCCTATCATTTCTTTTCTATTATCACTAAGGCATTTCTCCCTTTTTTCCTTGGCTCTATCAAGTCCCTTTCTATTAGAGCTGTTAATATGCTATGCTCATTTTATACAAC
Source organism: Hura crepitans (assembly GCA_948208565.1). NCBI lineage: Eukaryota > Viridiplantae > Streptophyta > Magnoliopsida > Malpighiales > Euphorbiaceae > Hura > Hura crepitans. The sequence goes on from CANXYI010678352.1 coordinate 2,503, forward strand.
ACATATAAGGATATTCATCATGAAAAATATGTCATGTATAATGCAATTATGTAAAATGTCAAGATGCAACTTAAGCTACATAATGCAATGCTTGGGCCCAGTAATGAATGCATCAAGAAGGAATACAACCCTTATCCTTAAGAACCTTGATAGACATTTCATATCCTCAATGCTATCATTTCTATCTTCTATAATTGTCTAACTCAACCTTACTAGACAATTGCATCTTTTCAATTTCATGTTTTGGTCACACTAATCCCATATTTCTTCCTAGCTCTCATATTCTCTTACCCCATAACATTGGGGATCTATCCCTAGGTTCTAATGACTTTCATTACCCTACAGGGGTTGATGACATTTTTTATCTGCTTTTATTAAGATTTATAGGCAACTAGATTGCCTCAGTCTATGGCCTAATTAGTTACCCATTATGACTTTATAGAGGTATCAAGTTTTAGCATGCATAATACTATGGCTATTCACCCATTGTTTGGTAGACACTAAATCCACTACTATCCTTTCTATCTCCTAAGACTCCCTCAAATATTCTTTTAGTTTGTCCCATCAAGGTTTATTATCTAAGTTTAGAGTCAAATCTCCCTTGCATAACTTACATGTATTTCTTTATCTTAAATATTCATATTGATTCATTAGTATGAACCACCAATCCCATTGACTTTCTTTATAGCATTATTCTCCACCACATTCACTACTTTATTTTATAAAAGAGTATACCAATTCCTTGTTTCTTCCTATCTATTTATTACCCATAATACTGAGTCAACCTTTATCTTTCCCCTCTTATCTAAAGTTCTATTCACCTTATAATCATTTTACATCACCAATCAATATGTAAGATTACTACACATTCCCCTTTAAATTTTTCTACACTTTTTTTACTTAAATATCCAGATAATTCCATCCATATCATCCACTAAGCTCATTACCTTTCACCAGAACATTATTGATTTCCATATATGTTTTCCTTAACGACACTAACTACTTTAACTTTAGAGGAAGAGGATTACGTATTGTCAAAATATCATTACTTTTGCCCACTATTCCCTTTACAATGAAGTTTATATGATCTTTTCCCAAAATTTTACTAGTAATCTTAACTTTCTAGTAATGTAACAGCTATTCAAACATCCTAAAATTCCTATGGCACTCATGCATTACTACCTAGAATCACCTAAACTGGCTCTGATACCATTAAATGTAATGCCTCCTACCTAATTCATAAGAAATTAGGTAAAGGATGTTACTTCCTAGAAGTTACCCATTCTAGGATTTCCCTAGGTAGCTTTCATTTAACTTCTACCAACATTTCTTCTATTCAATATTAAAAATTCATTCAGCAACTCTAATGAACCATTATATATGCACACAATATATTACATTCATGTACTAAGCCATTCAACAAATTCTTAGTCTGTGTTACTATCTATAGCTATGGTCCTCATTTTGTCTCTACTAATTACTAATATTTCCACTATATGTATATAGTTCTACCCATACAACCCACAGTCACATGGATGAGTGCCTTTAATACCACATGTATAATAATTTGAAAATAAAATCTTCCCTGGACAGCCTTGGGCTATAATGCAGATCACTTTACACCACTGGTCAGGCTTATTACTTGCACATCGGATAATTATTATGCTGAGTATACACTCAATGGTGAATTCAACAAAACATGCATTGTATCATAACTTCAGTCATGTGCACATAAGCACCTAATAATAATTTATCTAATAAATATGTTTCTACCTATAAGCTTTTCCTCTTATCTTAGACCTCTATTTTTTAGATTACGTTCTGGTGGTTGTCCTGTAACTATCTATACTGTAAATTATAACTAAATATTTTTAGAATACTAACAAATTCCTTTTAATATACCTTATCAACTATTAATTCATGTTCTGATATGTAACGCCCGTAAGCCAAGGTTTTATGAATAGTACTTTTTTGGGCCCGAGGGATGTTCCCTGTGGTGCAAGGTATCATTTCAAGCCCAATGACTAGCATATTCGCCATAAAACTTTGACGGGCCCAAAAATGGAAAAAACAAATGAGTTTTAAAATTTTAATAGAACCAACAAAACATTTTAGGTCAAGAACTAGCATATGTGGAGATAAAATGAGGCTATGCTAGGACAACTCTGAGAAGTGCCCGAACAGACCCAAAAATATCAAACTTTGAACCTCAAAAATTCCATTAAGTATGATGGAGAAAGAATTATAATTTTTTGAGGTCATTTAATATTTTTTTGAAATATTTTATTCTAGCGGCTGAATAGTGCCAAAAAGTCCACGGTTGAATTTTGACATAAAATTTTACGTGGGCCTTAGTGACACTAAGCGAGGATTCTTAAAATTGAAATGAATATTTAGAGGTCTAAAGAATATTTTATGAATTTTTGAATATTAAAATGGCATAGAGTGAATAGTAACCCTAGCTCCTAAAGGAGTTTCGGGCTAAAATTTTTCAAGCCCCTAAGTGAATTTTTGGGACTACAATTGTGATTTTTGGAGGTGTATGGAAATTATTTTCAATTTTCAAAGTTAAAAGCAAAATAGAATAATTTGGGCTGTCTGATCGACACATGATGCGATCGTGGCCATCCATTTTACAAACACACCTAAAGGGACATGTGTAAGGAAGGATCAAAGGTAAAAGTGGTCATCTTCTCCCACCTCTAAGAAAAGCTGATACCATTTTTATGCCATGCCTCCACCATTTTTATATGGTCCTAAACCTCTATGATCCCTTGAAGCCAACCTAAGTGATAGAATGAAGAAAGAAAGCCTAAAAAGTGAAAAATGAACACTTGATGAATAGTGCTCATTTGGTTAGTAAGTTGATTTTTCTTAGAGCTTTCATTTTTATTTTATAGTATTAAGTATGGTGATGTTATGGGAAAAGATAAATTTCAATTTGAAGCTCTATAGAATTTTGTACAAATTTTCAAAGATATGGACCATTATGGAAATGGTGGAAATGGTGGTTCAAGGTGGAGGAAAGTGGATTCAAGGGTTCTAGAGTAGCTTCAGCATGATAGGGAGTCTGCTATAAGTGAATTTAACTAAAACATGCTTTGTATATTAGAAAAATGTACAATTGAAGCATGTGTATGTGTATAGAAATTAGAATTTCATGTGTATTCATAGTGATATATATGTGGAATGCATGCTAGGAGGTATAATTTGAGGATATAGGATCATAGGGATGTGAATTTGATGTGTAAGCATGTGATACATACATGGCTAGGTATATGTCATGTATGTTATGGTATAATGATTGATGTATAGCATGAATACATGTGATGTGGGATGGCATTATGATGTATGGCATGTAAGTAACATGGAATGATCAATATGGTTAGGTGAGAAGAATTAATAGAGAATGAGGTGTGAATAATGTATGAAGGATGGATGTGTGAAATCGTGGCATTACTTAAGTGAAATAACAATATTAGATGAAAGAACATAAATTTAATTGAGAAGTGTTGTTTAAGATTTTAAGGTTGTGATTATGAACTTGTACACTAAGATAAACATAGTGTTGGTGAGGTAAAGTATGTTAGGATATAAGAAATTGAAGAGGAAGGAAAATGAGGTGGATTAAAAGGTTGGTAAGAAAAATGTATTAAATGAATAATGACTGTTATGTAAAATGGACCCGTAACTATCCAAAAACTTATGATGACTTATAATTGTCCTAAAAATATAACCAGATGAAATAAATTAATATGTCTTTTTAGCTTGAACATAAGTAGAATAAATATATTGTAGATTAGAAAGGCAATTAGTTAAGTCTAGCTGAACCAAAATGAATTAAAGAGCTAATTAATTATTGAAAAGCTGACTGAATAAATTAAGTGTCCGAGAAAGAAATTGTTAATGCACGATAATGTGTGGATAAAATTTGAGGAAACTACTACATGGACATTTTGGGTACTATGAATCATAAAATAGAATTTTATAATTGAGATAGGCTTAAAGACATCTATACAGAGTGATCATTATAAAGAATTCTATGAACAATATGGCTAAATTATTTGACAGTACAGAAAATGGATATTTCTATAAACATAGTAGCAATGAGAATAAGCTACTAAACTTGGGAACTATATCATTGTAAAGTAATGCACAGATGATGTGACATAAAAGTGATTGAGTATAATTGTGGGAGAAATGTCATTGAGGTAAAATGGACATAAACTAGTAGTAAAGATAAGCTAGAGCCATAAGCTAAATGGGATAAAAGAGTATCAACTAATAGTAACAAAAAGAATGGAACTTGAATTAATGACATGGTAAATTGATGAGACTGCGATGATGTTAAAAGATATTTGAGTGATAAATAAAGTAAGTTGATTAATCAGAGATATGAACTCATATAAAATTCTTTAGACCTTGGATATAATGGTTATGAGAGATAATGAAATGGGAATTTTGGGATTTATGGTTGTTTATACACTAGATAGGTTGACTAGTCAACTAGGGATTAGTAACTACTAGAGGCTAGGTCTATATGGATTTTAGCCTGTGTATGGAGGATGCAACCGATGAGTATTGATTTGAGCCTGCATGCTTTGGGTATTGGGAGGCCTATGGCTAATCTCTACCACCCATTTGTATATATTAGGAGGTCCCACAGGGCTGATCCCTGCCATCCACCTGACAGCTTACTGGTGTTGATTTTACTAGGATATTGGGAGGCCCTATGGGGTTGATCCCTACTATCCCCTTTCAGTATTAGGAGGTTCTTTAAAACGGATCCCTACTATCAGGCGAAGGGTGTGTACAAATACCAAGGTCCATAATGTGGGCCATTATATAGTTTTGTCTTTTATTCAGTTTTTAGACTAGGTTGGTGTAGCAATCGAGGTCTAAATTAGGGGCCACTGCACAATATGATTCCTATTATCTAGTGGTTGGGAGTTCTTCCTGAATTGTGGGGTTAAAAGTGGATAAGTTAAAATACTTGAACAAACTTAAAGAACGTTAAGAAGGAACTGAAAGACTACTATTAAGACTGAGATAACTTGTGAGTAAACACCTTAAGAATAAAGGATAAGTTATAAAGAGAGCAATTGAATAAGTTATGAGAGAAATGACCTAAAATGAATAAAGTAAATGGTAACTTATGTGTGTATACATAATGGTTAAAGTTGAATGAGGGATATTGATTAGGGAATAATACAAATGGAGGATGTATTATATAAGTTATGTAACTTAGGTATGGTATGGCATAGCTAGAATGAAAAAATGTAGTATGGTTGGTTAGCTAAGTGGTACGAAAATAATGAATAAGAGTGAAATGGCATCTATAACTTTAAGTTTAAGTTTCTTATTGAGATAATGTAATTCATGTAATGAATAGTTCCTAGTGGCTTTAATAGAGAGACTGAATTTAATAAGTAACAAGTGTTGGTAATTGATTTTGCATGCCTGCATGTTAGAGTAGTATATGGTATGTTTGGTCAAATTCACCACTGAGTGCATACTTAGCATATCGGGTGTCCGATGTGCAAGTGGTAACTTTGGAGAGATACAGAGCAGATGAGTAGCAGTGCAGCCGATGACTATACAGGTATGATAATATTTGCTTAGATTATGTGGCTTGATAATAAGAGGCACTCGTGTATGTTATTGTGGGTAATTGGGTGTGATGATACTTGGTTAGCTAGTACAGTAACCTATAATAATGAGGAACGAGTTCTTCACTGTAATAATAGCTTAAGCTAATACTTGACTGTGAGATTAGGAGTATGGGTGTCATATGCTTAGTAACTTTACCTCAGATAATCAGAACTAGCAATTGAAATCTCTAGCTTGAATAAGAAAACCCTCGGTAAAAGTTAAATGAAAGGTCCCTAGGAAAATCCAAGGACGGGTGACCTCACGGGAAGTAACACACTTTGCCTATTTTGATTGGGAATAGGCAGGGGATGTTAAATGACATTCTCTCTATCTTTTGGCCTTTTTTATTTTAAATTCCACCTATATGTTATCATCTATTATTTTTTCTCAACTCGTCCATTATTTTGTTTAGATAATTTAATAATTTATTTTTATCCTTACTTAGTCAGCTTACACTATTATCCTCGGTATCATTCTAACACTTAGTTTATTTAATATACTTAAGTCATATATTTACCTATGTAGTCCATTTAAAATTTACTTATAATGACCTCACCCTTTTATAACATCTTCATTTGTATGCTCCTTTTATCTATCTTAATTACGTAAGTCATCTACATACTCCAGGATTTATCATAAAATTTACTGTGTCTATCGAATACCTTTTTATACCTTATGTTTCATTCCTATTGACTTTACTCACAAGTTGTTTAACTTATCATAATTTAGTGTACCAATATTTTCACTAGATGTTGTTAATTTCATTTAGGCTTTTCAATTATTTCATTTATAGCCCAAATGTTTAGGGAAAACTCCTAATCACTAGATACTAGGAATCATATTATGCAATGACCCCCATTTTGGGCCTTGATAGTTACACCTACCAAGTATGAGAATTGGACAAATTAATATCACATCATCTGGACAGTAGCCCACATTTTGGACCTTGGCATCTATGCACACCCTTTTTTTGATAGCAAGGGTCAGTTCCTAGGAACCTCTCAATACTGGACTAATAGATAATAGGGATCAGTTTATTGACCTCCTAATATCTATAATTGGGATAGCAGAGATCAGCCCCATGGGACCTCCCAATATCCCAATACATATCATCATCATCAGCATCATATATCTAGTGAATAGTAGGATCAACCCTGTAAGACCTCTCAATATCCATAATCATTAAGTGAGTAGCAGGGATCAGTCTGTAGACCTTCTAATGCCCTAAGTGTGTAGACTCAAATAAATGCTTTGTTGTTATTTCTGCCATACATAGGCTAAAATCTATTTAGACCTAGCCTCCAGCAATTACTAATCCCTAGTTAATCAGTCAACCTATCTAATATATTTCATTCCATTGGGACAATATCTATTTTATTTCATCTTTACAATCATTCATCATTCTTCTCATTATCTAGATATCCTTAATAAGAACATCATCCTTATATTATTAATTCGTTAGTTTATAATTTAACAATTACTTAGTTATTTTTGTAGTTTAACTGATCTCCTATATCTAAATATCATATTTCACTCTCTTTATTAATGTCATTCATTTCTTTTTTCTTCACTTCTTAATTTTGTTTCTATTCCTTTTCTCGTGTAAAGTGTACGTCTATTACTTTACTATCATCTGCCTCATAATTTGTTATCTTCTCATTCCAAGCTATATATTTCCCTTTTTATAGGGTGATAATTTTATCCCTTTTATTTTTTGTATTCCACCTTTTTACACTCAGAGTCTTAATTTTACGTTATTAATCATCATGCTCGATTTCTATCTTGGTCTATTACCACTATCACCTTTGTAATGCTTATGTCATATAATTACCTTTATTGCATCATAATTTATACTTCAACCTTTATACATAAATTACACAAAATATTCATTTGTTTAGTCCTTCTATTTGATATATTCATAGGTTAGATATTAGCGATGTATGTATCCTACCTCATAAGTTTCATACTTCAATGCCTTTAAAATTAAATCTTTTGCTCTTAATTTTATTTATAATTTCAATCAACTTACTATTTTTATTCCATCACTAGTTATTTATTTAGATTATTTCTATGTCACTAAGGCATAATTATAGGCTAACCTCCTCTGATCATTCCTATAAGATAGTTACAGTTCATTTTTACTCTACTGGATAGTTACGGGTCTTTTTACGTAAATATTACTATTTATTTGGTCATTTTCCATTCTTTTTTCTACCTTATGCCATTATACTTTATGGTGTTCTATACCATTAAACATTGCCCCTTTATCACAATACCTAAACATCATTTCTAACCTTAATTTTAAAGTTACGCATATCCTTTATACTATTTAAACCTACACTTAACATTATATATTATACTTTTTTCTCACCACATCCTTAGATACCAAGTTCGCACTAAATTTTACTTATAAAATACCTAATCATAATTTATTCCATAACTATGCATATATTTCCACCTTCCATGTCACATTCATGCTACCCATCTCTTTACTATCATAATATCCTATGTACATGCCATGTACATATACATATACCATGACATACGTATCATACATTCAGCCATTCCTACACCATATGTACACACATATATTTCACATCCAAATTATCATTTCTACACTAAATTCACATTCTAGCATGCATAACACTTCAAAGCCATCATGCACATATACACAAATCCAACTTTTATACTCATATAGATGCCTCAAATTCTAATTTCTTTAAGATACAATACAAGTTTCAACTAAATTCACTTAGAATGGGTTCTTAGTCATGTCATAGCCATTCTGCAACTACCAATTTCCTCTTTTTTCATCATTCTCTATCATTTTCCTAAATGCCATATTAGGATTTAACCTTTAAAAATTCCTACAAAATTCTACATAACTCCAAATTGAAATCTCTATTCACACCTAACATTCCCATATTAAATACCATAGAATAAAAATATGAGACCTAAGAAAAATCCACTTACTCACCAAAATGACACTATTCTTCAAGTGCTCATATCTCATTTTTTTAGGCTTTAGTTTCCATTTTCATCACTTAGATTAGCTTTTAGGAGTCATGAAGGTCAAGAACCATAT
>CANXYI010678386.1:0-10246 GCA_948208565.1 Hura crepitans
AATGCTACAACCTCTCACGGTCTTGCATACTACTTAGGCTTAATCATGCATCCATCATCATCCACCTTAACTAGTGTAAGAATAGGCATACAACCTTCATTCACACATATAAAAATTACATCACATGCACACACTTGGCACAATCTTGTATCATTTACACACTTCTTTGCATAAATCACACGTCATATGTGCACACTCAATACATCATAATGCATGACCCATACATCATGTTACACAATAACTTGACATTAGAATAACCACTTGTATACATCTATTATAGATTATCCTTTGCTTAGGCTCTTTTAAGGAAATAACCATACCTTAAAAAAAAGAACCTCGATCTCTAGAGATAAAATTGGAGGGCAAACACTTATAGAACATTGGAGCAATTATCAAAGAAGCAGTATGTTCAAAAATGGAGAAAATCTAAGCCTTGATTTGAGAAGAATTTACCAAGTTAAAGATAATAGAAGGGACAAGTAACAATCAAGGAACTATGCCCAGTTTCCCACCACACAAATTTGCCAAGTTTGATATGGCCTTTTCATCAATATTCAAGGAATTAAGAAATAAAAACATCCTTTATCCATTGACACTAAAACCACCAACTAGACCATTTTTAGCTAAGTATAGGCATGACTTATATTGCGTTTACCATTAAAAGATTGGTTACCTTATCAATGAGTGCAAAAATCTTTGCCATGCCATCTAAAGCCTCATTGATCATGGTATGATATCCAATCTTGAGAATCGCCCCTTATAGGAGCATCTAATCATTTCTCAATTCTTTGAAGAGGAAGGTTCTCTAGCTCTAAATTTTGGTTAGCCTCTTCAAGGAACCAATTATGCTTTTTAACAAGATCTGGCCTATTAAGGATATGGGAGGTTCTAATGATAGTTAGGATACTAATGTTTCTTTCTTGGTTTATTTTGTTATAAATAATTATTAGAGTTTAACAAAAAATTATTTTAGGCTCTTTATTCTTTATCCCCCTCAATCATTGCGTAGCATGGTACTCTTAAAAATGAGTTGATAGATCCTTAAAAAAAGGAAGAATAAAATTTTTTTGGCTTAATCCATATGCATCATTACAAGTAGTTTACATTGGCTCACTACCACACACAACTCTAAAGCTTAAAACTTAATCTTTCCTTGTAAGACATGAGAAATGTCCTTGAATGTGAGATGAGAGAAAAAAAAAGAATATAATAAGTTGGGGGTAACTAAAATCCAAATGAAAGCTTTTTTCCTTCAATCTTAAAAGAGTTCCAAATCTAATAGGCTTTAAAAATTAAAGCATTAAATTCTTGAATCCAAAAAGGGTTTTGTCCAATCAGTTTCTTCAAAACCTAGGAACAATTCTAAACATCAAATATTCTTCGATTCTTGCTCACACAAAAATTCATAGGTCAAAAGGCTTTAAATGACAAAACTCCAACAAAATGGTTCATCTTAAGCCTTAAAGAATTGAGCATTCTCTTTTCTATCGTGGTTGCTCTCATTCAAAAAAGAAAGAATAAATGACTTTTCTAATTCCTACTAGGTCAATCAATCAAGAGCATAAGCCTAAGAAAAAGTTAAGGAAATTGAGATAAAAATTTAGTAAAAAATCTTTGAACTGGCTAATAATAGGGATATCATTAATGCAGTACTCAAAAAGGTAAAAAAGATGACATACAGCTAAAGCACAAAGATTCAAAACACTGGGGGTATAAAACCAACACCCACAAAAGTCACCAATTAATCTGAGAAGTTCCCTCTACCTAATGCATAATTAAATAAGGTACTAGGGGCACAAAGCTAGTACTCACAATTTATTACCAAAACACCAATTAATTAGATAAAAAATCATTGATGCGAGGTAAGGATTTTAACATGTAAAACAAGTTGTTAAAGTACCTATTACAACTCAAGATAAGCAAAAGGGATAAAAGCATACAAAACCAAAAGAGATAGTACAAATCATGTAATAGGTCCCATCTGTGCATTGTCAAGTCTGTGCCGACCCGATACGGCTCCAATGTATATCCTTGCAGACTGTTCCATGTAGAGGGTATCATGTCCATTTGAACTTTCAATCTTGCCAAAATGATCACTTACATGCAACTCAAAGAATAAGTCAGAAATAACATATGAAGTTCTATGAGGACATAAAGAAATGATGAAATTATTCAACATGAATATGGATGAATCATGATATATGTCTAAGAGAATTATTACTAGGAAAGCTACTAATTTATTGATCATAAAAGACATACACATATATATGCAAAGATTGAGATTACAAACAATTATTTGTACTATCTACATTCATTAAGAGAGGGAATCCATGTAGACTACAAGATGACATAAACACATTTAAGACATAACTATCTGTACGTATTATGTTTCTTGTGAAAGGGAGTCTCTGTAGATTAAACAACAATTTCAGCATACCATTGACATTCATATAATATGCCATGTGATGTCATAATAAAAGTAATATTAATATGACACATTCAATATATGATAGAAGAGAGTCAAAATAAAATAGTATTATGCAATAATTCGTGTGGATAATAGGTTACACATGTATTAATATAATTAGTTCGTGCAGACATAAGTGTGTCTCGAGTTAAGTCTATGTGATTAGGATTGAAATCACAGAATGTTTTCAACTTGGTAATGGTCCTTTATAAACAACAAGTTAGTGCAAAGCAAATACCTACTCCTATGATCAATGTGGGGATTCACATAGAGTCGCCTAATTTATGATCAATCATAGAAGATCATAGGCCAACATAGAATAGTATGAATGTATAGAGTATGTGTAACACCCGTAAATCTCTATTTTATAAATAGTACTTTTTATAGAGTATGTGTAACACCCGTAAATCTCTATTTTATAAATAGTACTTTTGAGGCATACATAATGCTCTCGGGGGAGTTAGGGTACCTAGTGATGGCCAGAGAGGGTAATACTAATCAAAGAACTTTGACAGGCCAAAAATAATTAAAATAAATTAGTTAAAATTTTTAATAGAACCAATAAATTATTTTGGGCTAAGAACTAGGAATAGTGACCTTAGTTGATATTGTGCCTAGACAGCACTAGGATGTGCCTGGATGGACCTAAAAATATCATACCCTAAAGGTCAAAAATTCCATTGAGTCTATTGGTGAAGGAATTTTAATTTTTTGAAGTCGTTTCATATTTATTTGGAATTTCTTAATCACACGAGTGAATAGTAACCGTAGTTCTCGTTGGAATTTAGGCCCAAGATTTTAGAGGCCCATTAATTATAAATTTTGGGAATTTTTAGCCTTAAAAGAAGTAATATGGAGATCTTGAAAAATTATTTTACATTTTTGAAAGTTAAATCACAAATAGGAATAATCATGATTGTCCAATTGCCACTTGGCATGATCAGGGCCATCCATCATCTTAATATATATAAGTGTATATGTGTGCACACGTAAGTGATTAAAAGAAGTCATCTTCCTCCCTTTACCTCCAAAAATCCAACACCATTCCCATGTCCCTCCTCCCTTTTTATTTCTTCAGTTTTAACCCTTAAACACTCTATTCCATCCATTTGTGGTAGCAAATCATGCCTCTACATCCTCTAGATTAAAATTCTAGTGAGAGAAATGGAAGAAAAGGGCTATTTTGGGAGAAGTGAGCACTTGATGAATAATGACCCTTTGTTGGGTAAGTGGAATTTTCCAAGGTTTAATATTTTTATTCTATGATATTTAAGAAGTAGATGTTAAATATGAAAAGAGATTTTAATTTGAAGTTGTATAGATTTTTGTAGAATTTTTCTAAGCCAAAAACCTAATATGTTTGTAATGAAATGGTGGAGTTGATGAAGGATGGGGAAACCAAGGACTTAGGAGTGCAATCAAAATGTTTTGGAGTCCACTATAAGTTAATTTAGTAAAAGTTGCATTGTATGTTGTGTGTTTGTGCAATTCGAGTGAATATGCATGTGTATGGAAATGTTAAATTATGAGTATGTGTATGTGTTTAAACATGAGAAATATGGGAACAACATTAGATAATGGAAATGAGTAGTAATATGTAGAGAAAATAGTGAAAAACAATATAGATATGTGAATTGGAATGATGGCCAAATGATGTAACTTAGTTTGTATATATGTGTGCTTTCTTGGTATAAATTAACTAGTAATATAGTAATAGACCTAATTGATATGAAAAATAGGAGAGAAAATGAATGAATAGCCTCTAATAGGCCATAATCGAAAGGCAAATGGTGATCGATGTGTATGTGTAGCTATAATAAGAGTTGAACAATAAAGAATATAATTGAATCATTAATTATAAGTATGTTGGGAATGAGTAAATAATAAGAACTTAAGGGTATGTACCTATATGATTCAGTAATACAATAATATTTAATGTTGGCCATGAGTAAAGAAATCTTAAATAATAAATGAATATGTAAACTTAGGAATGTCTCGTAAGGAAAATAAATTTAAAAGAATAGGTAATGAATGGATAATGAGTAAATTACAGTGATGATTAAGGAGTATGAATTATTGATATAATTGTCTGCATGTGTAAACGCATGTTGGGGTGAGCATGGGTCGGTTTGAGTCAAAACCTGAACTAACTTGAACCTGAAATACCCCTTATATTTTTAGCGGATCTAAATCAAACTATAATCTGAATCGAATCTGAACAACCTAAAAAAATTTGGGGCTCGACCCGAACAACCCAAACTACTTAAAAAAATTACATTTTGTCATCACCACTCAATATTTTAACACAAAAAAATTATTCAACAAAATTTTCAAATAATTACAACACAAGTTCTTAAAAAATAAAAATATCCAACCAAATTTTCAACAAATAAAATTATATATGGCAATTAAAAATAAAAACTTAATTCCTAATTTGAAAAATACTAAATATATTATCTATATTATATTTTTCATTTTTCTCATCACAAAGAAAAATAATTTTTAAATTTCAAATTGCTAATAAATTAATAATTCAAGAAATTATATTTATGACTTTATTAAACTAATTAAACATATTTAAATAATTAAGCTAAGAAAAATAAAAATAAAAAAAATTGTAGAAGGGTAAAAATTAGAGATTTGATTATGAAGTATAATTTTTTTAAAGTTAAAAATTTAGAGACTAATATATTAACATTTATCTCTCTATTTTTCATTTACAAATTAACTTTTAATCCTTAAAATTAAAAAAATAAAATAATTTAAATTAAAGTTGGGGTCAAGTTATTTTGGGTATCTCCAAAAAAACCTAACCCAAAATATCCAAAATTCTAAATTTTTTTAACTTAACCTGTGTGACACCTCCTACTGGATTCCCGAAGAAACCCAATAAGTAGTGCAGTTCCTGTAAGGTCATCCATTACACTTCTCCCATGGTCATTCATTTAACTTTTACATACACTGCACTAAGGAATTCCATTTGACTCCAAACTCAGTTAGGTCTATTTCTATAGTCCATTTAGGTTCACCTTATCATGTTCATGCTATTACAGAATGATTTCCATATAGTCTAATAATTTCTAGAAATTTGGTAGCATAACAGCTGGCCGGGTCACTATCCTAAAATTTTTAAAACCTGTGAAATACTTCTGTAACAAGTATTCATATCTCCTAGACCCTTTTGGTTCCTCAGATATCAACCTATCATCATTATCATCTATTAACAGTAGTCATAGGCCTCAGGCCACAAACAATCACATACGGCATACATACATAACAAAGATTAACCATTACTTAATTACAACATAGTTTGTCTGTATATATATGCAAATACTATTCTGTGTCCCTTATATACATCACACCCATTCCTCTCACCTAAGTACATAGAGTGCAAAAGCTGTACAACTATATATGATCAACCTTCTAAAAAATGACCTCTGAACTCTACTGCACGCTTTATGAGGTGACGTCTTTAACCTTGGTACCTACGCACTGAAATAGGTATGCTAAGTTTAAAAATACTCAATGGTGAATTTAAACATTTAAAACATGCCTAGCAGTTAATCATGCATTATACTTCTATTCTTGTTTTATTCTGATACCTTAGCTCAATTTAGGAAACTAACATGCAAAAATTACCATTTTACCCCTAGGGTGTTCCTATCCATAAATTATCCAATTAATCACTACAATTCATGTAACTTATGCTTTAAGGTTATTATTAACTATTGCATGCATAAGCTATACCATTTTAAGCCTTTAAGTCTTACCAGTGAAAAATTACCAAAATGCCCCTATTTTATATTTCATAGTCATATGCAATTTTTATTTATCTTATTTAATTGTTTCAGTTGGCCTAACTTAGGAGACAACCTTGACAGACACTAGATCTAGAGGGAAAATAACCTTGTGTAGTGGTCCTTATTCTGGATCTACATCGCTGCACTGGCTTGTTCACATACTAGCACCTACGGTGCAAATGATAATATCTAGTCTGCCTACCAGAATAGCCTATTTAATCGGCTAGTACAGTGATCCTCTGGGACCTTGACCGCTATACCAGCCTTATTTAAAGATTTAAAGATGTCACAAACTGGTCTATATAGCAGACTGGTCTATTTGTCCAACTAATGTAGTGGCCCTCTAGGACCTACGCCACTGTACCGATAAGAAAGATATAATTCTAGAGAATGTCATAGTCTACTCTGACTATCCGACTAGTAAAGTGGTCTAAAAAGGACCTAGGTTGCTGTATCGGCCCTGTCTGAAGTCAATTGAACTAGCAGCAGCAAAAACTCCTAAGTTGATTAGTCAACCCATCCAGTGGGTGTCTAACTAGTGGGTTATTTAACCTTAAACTATGTCCATTTCTTTATTGATTAACTTTTTATCATATTATAATCTTAAAAATAGATAGTTACAATTTTTACAGCACCGTTGGAATTTAGCCCAGTGTGATATGGCCATAAATTGGTTGTATCAGGTGAATTATTAGAAAATATAATCAAGGATTCAAGTGCCAATAACTATAATGTATTATGTTAGATTTAATTCCATAAGTATTTTACAAATCTAGGCCATTTACTTTCCAGGGAATTTATTAGTTCAAGTAATGGTCATTTTGGACAGTTACAGGTCAATGCAGCAAGTTTCTAATACGCTTTCTAGTTTCATTTTTCACCCCTTTTTCTGTACTATTTTCAACATTATTTTCACAAGGTCCATAGGCCTTAAGCCATACAATCATTAGGCCCTTTCTAAGGCTAGAACATAGGCATAAAGCCACCATACAATATTATATATTATAGCCCTAATAGGCATCAAGTACAGGCACATTATTTGCTTATAAGCCATAGCCCTTAAAGGCAAATTATAAGCCACTTTTCAACCTTTTACTAATTAAATTTAAGCTCATTTACATGCTAATTCTTAACCACATTTCATGCCATTTTGATCATGTATATTTAACTCATTTCATTCCATTTAAATTATACCAACATAATCACATTATTATGCCTTATCATGCATAAACATTTCCCATATGTTAACCAAAATTTCAAGCCAATACTATTAGTTTAACTCTCGGCCTAAACCTTTTAATAGCCTAGAACATACATTTACTTGGTTTTAAACAATCACACATGCTTTCTAACACATTATCAGCATAATCACATACACATAACCTTATCACCAAGCTAAATACGTTAGCATGTCCTTAATATATGTCTCGACTGTAGCTAGCATAGTCACATAATCATATAATTACCACATACTTTATGGCTAATTACATGCCATTTATGCTTCTTTATTTAGACATTCCATTAAAACTCATGCCAAGCTACACATACGTACCTACACTTGCATAAGGTTTTGGCTACTTCAAGAACTCATTAAATTCGTGCTTTAACTATACATACACATGCCTAATTTCACAAGTACCTCTCGGCCATATACATTCCCCATGCCATACATGCACTTTTCCATCAATTCGCAAGTAATTCCATTCTTGTACATGTTAAAATAATAACTATACATGCACAACATACCATCACATGCCATAGACACAAATTTTCCACATCCTTTTCCATAGTACATCTAAAGGATTTCCTTAGAACCTTAAAGTACCTATATATGCCACTAAGTTACATACCTTTATCGCTCATTTCCAGCCCTCTTAGATCACAAGTCATGAGGAAAATACTAAAATTCACTTACCTCTTGAAAGCACCACTTCTAACTTGCCAAGGCCTTTGTTCTAGCCCTTCTATGGAAGCTTTTTCTCTCTTTGTTTAAGCCCTCTTTTCTTCATTCCCCTCAAACACAATTCACACACATACCTTTAGGTGTTAGGCACTATAAAGCATCATTTCTAGCTAAGAAATTCTAAGAAAGCTCTAAGAAAAGGCAAGAAACTCACTTTTAACACCCTGCTGGACAGGTTTTGTCCAGAAAATTTCCATGAATTTTAATTAATTCCTAGACACTCCTTTTGCCATGATTATTTTCCCTCATCTCCCTAACATCTTAAATTGAATTTAGAAACCTAGACTTGATGGAATTGGCTGAAGGAAGAAGATAAAACTCCTTCTCCAGCCAGTTGTGGCATCATCTCCAGCCTAGAAAAGAAGAAAGAATTTTGCCTTTTATTTAGTGTAAAAAATTCCATTTGTCAAGTGGCTTTGCCACCTAGCATGGCCCCTAAGCCAGCTATCCAAATGTGGGTAGGTCCCACAGTCACCTGAGCTGTCCCGAAACAGCTCAATTTTTTAGAAAATTTTAGAAATTCATTAAAATTCACACGGACCTAAAAAAATTACATCGTTTATTCTAAAATTCATATTTTATTCCCCTCTATATAATTATAAATTTTTGCGGCCAAATTCCATCGATCGGGTAGTTTTTAGGCTACCTTAATTTGCATGCTAGACTAAAAAACTACGAGAAATTGCAAACGACCTCAGAATTCAAAAATTCTTTCACCAATGGGCTTAGTGGAATTTTTAAGCTTTAGGGTCTACTATTTTTAGGCTTGTTTGGACTCATCCCAGGTCATTCCCGATTGTAAAATTTTTATTGCACTGAAGGCTAACTTATAGTCCGAAATGAATTATTGGTTCTACTAAATTTTCAAAATTTGCCTTTTTCATTAGATTAGAGCCCTTCAAAGTTTCATGATTAGTGTCACTGCCTCGGTTTACATGCAAGTGACCTGACACCTCGAGCACACTTCTTAGACTTGATGGCACTATTCACGGAGCCTCGGGACATGTGCATTACAACTTGACCTAAACAACCCTAAAAAACCTAAAAATTTGGGTTGGTTTGATTGTAATTATTCAAGTTGTTTAAGTCAATTCGTGTTTTGCACACCCCTAAATGCATGTATACCATATGAGGATAAAGAACTCAAAAGAATAAATAATAAATTGAGAATGAATGTAAACTAATATGATGGCCTAAAAGTGCAAGTTATTAATATTAAGGTGTGAAGATGGGTTGTATGATAGGTGGGTATTAAGTATTGGAAACTTTGGGACTAGTCTAATTTACTTAAGAGGATTATGCAGAATGTAAACTATATGACCTTGAGATAAAGAATCTAGTGGTGGATTAGAACAAATGATATCAAATGGTTATGATTTAATAAAATGAAAGTATATGTAGGGAATTGACTTGTAAAGAATTATAGAACTTTCCTTTAAAAGTGATGTTGATGATGCACAAAGGGCTTATATGGGATATGATAAATTGAGTAGATGAGAATTAAGGTGTAAGACCTAGTTGAAAAGATAGTTATTAATTAATGTGAAGTATGATATAAAATGGTTGATGATATTGAGATGAATTCTTGAGAATAAATAATATGATAACCTGTCTCAAAGAATATTTAAGGTAAACTTATGAATCGATGTTGAATGGAAGAAAAATGGTAAATGATTGATTATAAATAATAAATAAAGGTGTGAGAAATTTATAGCCCATGTTAGTCAAACCACTTACTAGATAGGTGGACTAGTCAACTAGGGAGTTAGTAGCTACTAGAGGTTTTAGTTCTCCTAGGCCATTGCCTATTGGCATGAGATGGCGGGTGCAACTGTCAAAGTTCTAATAGAGAGCCTTACATACCTAGGTATTGGGAGGTCTATATGGGCTGATCCCTATTTTTCCACCTTGTTGTAGATTTGGGATGTCCCATGGGGCTAATCCCTACTATCCACCTGATATGATGACTGGGATTTAGGAGGTCTCTAGGGTTGATCCTTGCTATCCCTACTATTA
>CANXYI010678435.1:0-17568 GCA_948208565.1 Hura crepitans
CTAGGCTCCCCTACTATCTCTTTTGCCTTATTGGTGTTGAAAGTCTATCCTACCTCTTGTTGATTTTACACATGGGACAAGGCATTGGTAACTAGTGACATCATCCTCCTTCCTATTTTGGCCATTGCTTCCATGAACATAGCCTTAGTAATGTACTTGTCAAAATATATGGTTCCTTGCTTAGGTTGTATAGGTGTTTCCGTACTAATCCTAATGAGGCACTTGCCTACTCTCTTCCATTGAGTAGTAAGTGAAGGATCAATGGTGGCTAAACAAGAAAAGAGTTCTAGACATAATGCATGTACAGTATAAGATGTGAGATGTGAATGATGCATGATGCGAATGCGTGTTTGTGATGGAGCAAAAGACAAACACATGCAATAGTCCTTCCAACCTTATTACTTCTACACTTATGGTCTTAGTTATTCTCTCTAGGTGGGCTTACCTAAGCATCATTAGGGGATGCATAGGTTGAACATAGGCTTGATTAGGCCCAATAACCTTTCGTATTTAAAGCGCAAGTAAGAATGGTGACCTTAAGACATTTATATCTTATTTAATGTGAAATTAGGGTGGACCCATCCCAGACAAAAAGGCATGATAGGCTTACCCCTACTTCAAATAAGGTTAAATGTAACTAGGTCCATATAGCAATCATAAATGCAGTTGCACATACTTAGGGTTATACAACCTAAGGGAAGTTGCTAAGCTTAACTACATGAGCTCATGGTTTCAGTTAAAAGGCTTATTGGCTCCCATAAGTAGAGGTTCCTCCTTACGGTTCTTTCTAATTAAGGATAATAGTGACCGATTAGTTCTCCTTTTCATATACCCGAAGGTATGAGGCGTGTGAGTGATAGATATGCTAGCACTTCTCCATTCTTGAATTAAAAATAAAGTCATAGTTCATAACACCATCCTTTATAAGAAGTGTAATGCATGAGACTGATAAAAATTAGAATATTTGGATGACATTATATGGGCACTTTCATATTTAAATTTCTCAGTCCCCAGTGGATCACCACTGTAAAGATTATGATATTTTTACTAGGGATGAGAGTGGTTAGTGGAGTCACCACCTGGCCTGTACACTAGGACCTCTGATCATCTGTATTAGAAAGGTTCAAAATATTAGGTCTTATTTATGCTCTAATAATATGTTGTCCATGTATATTGTACCATTTATCAGTCCCTTATCAATCAAGCAAGCATCAATCCTAATTTAAATTGTATCAGTTTTTCATGTAAGGAAGTAAATTGCAATACTTATGAAATATAATATGTACATTCATTATTTGTTAATTGACTTGACAACTACCTATAATTCCATAGGAATTGGCAGTAATTGCCCAACTTCCATCTCTAGGAGATTGGCCTTCATTGAAATACATTTAGTGATTGTGACTTTTGATTAAGGAAATACAAATCTATTTTATTAGAAAACACTGATTAATTGTATATAAAATCATTTGGTGTGAAAGTTAGATTTTAGCGTGTAAAACAAGTTGTTTACTAGCTATTACAACCCTAAAATAAACAATGAAATGTAAATGGTAAAAAACCAAATAGGTAGATTGCAACACTAAAATGGTTTTACTTCTGCATCGTCTAGTCTGTGCAGACATTAGTGAGGTCTATTCTTAGTCCATGTAGACCATCTCCAGGGAAGAGTTAAGTCCATTCCATCCTTTAATCCAACAAGGGAACTTGATTGATAACTTAAAGAACAACAAAGCCAAACGAGGTTAGGTCAAGGCTATATGAGCATAGGCATATGATAAACAAAATATGAACATATCTATAATAAGTTAATTGAGGGCTATTGATTATGCAAATAAAGCATACTTTGAAAAGCTACCATATAATTCATTATGTATAAGTCCGTGCGGATGTATAACCCTTGTGATAGGGAGTCTGTGTGGATAACCTTTTAGTCTCATACACATAATCACATGCTTTCAATATTAACATATGAATATATTGATTCACATCAATCAACTATCATATAGCAAAGTGCCTTGAAATATAGAATCATGCTTACTGGATGTAGGTCCGTGCGGACTAGTTTGCCATATTCACATAAAAAGGAGAAGGCCATGCGGACTAATCTATCATGCTTGTGCGTAAAGGAACCAAGTTCGTGCGGACCTAATTATGCATATGATCAGATTCATGTGATGATCATTAACATCATGCAATATACTTAACATTGGCTATAAGAATCAATTCCACATTTTATGTACCACTATGATTGCCTACTCATCATTAATAAAAGTGGGGATAACAAAGTACGACCTTACTTGTACATCAATTTTAGAGATCATAAGCCTTCAAGAGATCAAGAAACCTTCAATTGACCTCAAAAATTACCTGAACAAGTAGTCTCTTCAAATAATAGCACAAAAGTCTCAAGGTTTAGGTGAAGATGGTTTGAGTTGCTCCTCTTTCAAGCTCCTGAATGCTTTTTGCCATTTTAAGGTGTATTTTCAGTTGTAATTTTTAGCCTCCCTTTAGGAATTGATGTAGAGAAGTATTTATAATTTCTCTTTAGGTTTTCCTCTTTTTGTCCAGAAAAGAGTCCCAATCCTTAAAGGATTCTGGCTTCTAGAATGAATAGGTAGGATTCTTCCTGCGAAGTGTTTTTTCTATCGAGAAGGTCATGAGGACTTATTCATACTAGTCTGCATAGACTAGGCATTTTGTCATGCTAGTTTGTGGGCTGGATCTTAGCTTGTTCACATAGTTTATCTGTGAGGACATTATTTAGTAGGTCTGTACGGACCTACCACTTAATGATTTTGTGTTATGCTTGAGAGTTTGTCTCTTGCTACCATCATAAGTCAAGGATGAGGTGTCTATAATACCTCATGTTATGTATGCCATGTCATCACATAACTCATACATGCCTTGGCCACACATGTCATACATGTGTACATGCCTTTTTCGCCCATATTCACCACTCACACATCTACTCCTATGCTAATGCCCAAATTCTACTATGATGCCCACATCATATACACAACATAAATGCCATAACCCACACTCACACCTCTCGATCACATCAAGTACCACTCATACTCATGCCTTTTCTCACCATACACATACACAAACCATTGAATCCCATAGCA
The DNA here is from genome assembly GCA_948208565.1 of Hura crepitans. Classification (NCBI taxonomy): domain Eukaryota; kingdom Viridiplantae; phylum Streptophyta; class Magnoliopsida; order Malpighiales; family Euphorbiaceae; genus Hura; species Hura crepitans. Next base: position 3,129 of record CANXYI010678435.1, read on the forward strand.
TATATATCAATGGCCATCATAAACCATATATGCACATAACTTAACACCATACACACCTATACACACACCTTTAGGTCAAAGTAAGGCCATGCCCTTCCATGCACTTCTCCCACTAAAACATCCCACAAATCATTTATTTATTCATGGAATTAACATCAAAGTATGCTTAATTCTCAATTACACACACACTAACCTCCTTAACATTGAATTCCATACATAATTCTCCCATAATTTACACATAAATTAAACATGGCATGCCTTAAATACATTAAATTCACATACTTGCTCTTAAAAATAAAGCCTTGCTTACCCTTTAGTACCCTTAATCTCCTCTTTGAATCTCATTCTCCCTTAAGCCTACATACATATAGATATGTCTTAGAAAAAATTATAACAAATTCCACAAGCCTCTAATTGAAATTAAATTAATATGAGGTGTTTTAAGATGATGAAATACCCTAGGAAATAAAATGAAAAGTGAATAAAAACTCTTACACACAATTTTGGTTACACACAATTTTGGTTTTTCTAGCTCCCTTTTAGGTTCACTTAGGATTCCTTGAATTTTCTTGAACTCTAGGCTGGTTTATAGCCTCCTAAACCTTTAAAGACTAATTATTGACTCATAAATGAAATTTATGGTAATAATTTGGTGTTGAATTAAGCTTGGAAAGCCATGAAAATTGAGGAGAGAAGGGAAAAGTGGCGTTCGGTAAAGAAGAAGAAAAAGAAAAAGAGGAGAAAATGGTGAAGGGGTGAGTGGACTTTGCCAAGTGGAATTCTAGGTGGCAATATGGGGTATTTATAGTTGCCATGGATAGCTTGGGTGGTGACACATGTCACTCGAGCTTCCCAAAAATGCTCAGTTTCGATTAAAACTTCGAGAAATTGTTAAAATTCACTCAGACCTCTAAAAATTACTATGTTTATTTTAAAAATCCTTGATTAAGCCTATTTAGGCCCTTAAAAAATTTCATGACCAAATTATATTGATAGGATAGTTAACTAACTACCTAAGTTTATGTGTAAATCTTAAATGTTGGAAAAAATAGTAAACAACCTTAGAATTTGAAATTTCCTTCACCAATGATCTTCAGGGAATTTTTAACCTTTAGGGTATGGTATTTTTAGGCCTTTTCAGGCACATACCAGGCCGTTCTCAGTCCATGTCCATCTTAGCCTACAACACACTAGATTTTGGCCTAAAAAAATTTATTGGTTCTACTAAATTTTTCAATTAAATCATTTTCTTCATTTTATGACTAGTTAATGTTTCATGACTAGTATGCCCTACCTCGATCCTTATGAAAGTGATACAACACCTCAGGCACACTTTTTGAGCCGTGGTGGTACCATTCATAAAGCCTCGACTTACGGCTGTTATAAGGTCTCACTTGTAGCTCATCTAAAATTGCATTATCTTTAGCATACCCAAACTTGGCATTCATGGCTTTCATAGCTATTGTGAACTTTCAGCTTAAAGCATTAGCTACTGCATTAGCCTTTCCTAGATGATAGTCAATCAAATAATCTTAATCTTTTATCAGTTCCATACATCTTTATTATCTTAGATTTAGCTCCTTCTGTGCTAGGAGGTATTTTCAAACTCTTATGATTAGTATAAATGTAGCACTTTTCACCATATAGGTATTGTCTCCACATCTTCAAGGTAAAAACTATGACAACTAATTCCAAGTCATATGTTGGGTAATTTTGTTCATGTGGTTTCAATTGCTTCGAGTCACATGCTACTACCATTCCATCTTACATCAGTACATATCCAAGCCTATTATGTGATGTATCACTACATATCACAAAATCCTTCACTAATATGGGTTGTGTGAGGATAGGAGTTTCTATTAGCATAGCCTTCAGTGTATTAAAGCTTGCCTAGCAAATCTCTTATATTAACTAGCTAAGCCTAGGAAGCTTTGAATCTCAGTCACATTTCTAAGAGGCTTCAACTGTAGCACTACTTTAACTTTGCTCAAGTCTACTCTAATACCCTCAACTGAGGCATTATGCTTAGAAAGGCTACTTTATTCAACCAGAACTCACATTTACTCAGCTTGGCATATAGTTATTTCTCCTTTAGGGTCTATAGAACTGTCTCAAGTGTTGTTCATGCTCTTCCTTGGTCTTAGAGTATATTAAGATATCATCAATAAAAACCATAACAAACTATGCCAAGTATAGCTTGAAAAATTTGTTCATCAGATCCATAAAGGATATAGAGGCACTAGAAAGCCCAAATGGCATCACTAGGAATTCATAATGTCCTTATCGGGTATAGAAAGCAATTTTCAGAACGTTAGATTACTTAATCCTTAGTAGATGACACCCTGATCTTAGGTAAATTTTAGAGAATACATTAGCACCTCTCAGTTGATCAAAAAGGTTATTAATCCATAGCAAAGGATATTTAATTTTGATAGTCACCTTATTTAGCTGCTTATAATTAATGCATAGTCATAACAATCCACCCTTTTTCTTCATAAACATTACTAGTGCCCCCCATGATGAAGTACTCAATTTAATGAAGCCTTCATTCAATAATTCTTACAACTATACCTTTAGTTCCTTTAGTTCTATAGGTGCCATGCGATATGGGTGATTGAAATAGGTGTTGTACTAGGATACACTTCAATTTCAAAATTAAGCTCACATTTTGGTGGTAATCTTAGTAGCTCATCTAGAATTACATTTGGGAATTTCAATACTACCAATATCTGGTTGAGGCTTAACTCGACATTATTAATATCCACCACATTACATCCCTTCTAGATTAATTACCGTGTAATTACTACTAAAATAACATGAGGTAGAGTTCGTTCCCTAACTATGGTTACCTTACTCCTACCAGTTGTCTTAAGTGTGAGCCTCTTCTATTTACAATCTACCACAACTTAGTGTTTAGATAGCCAATCCATGCCTAGGATAATATCAAATTCATTAAATGCTACTCATTCTTGCTCTCTATCAAGCTTTCGCTAAGTGCTGGTGAGGAGGCTTACAATTGAGTAGCATTAGCTTGCTCTTTGGGGTAGCTGCTTTAGTAATGCTCACCCTTAGGACCTGCATATGAAACACTCTCTGAGTCTAACCTACCTACAAACCCCGTAATGTCTTCTACTATAAGTCCTACACACAAGGGGTGCACTCTTGACTGTGGACACAAGTACACTAATGGCCTAGGCCATGAAGATCTCTAGCCTATCCTCTATGTTTATCTCTACTTGTGGAACTGTTGTGGGGCTTAGTTGCCCTTTGGTTTCTTGGCTACATATGGGGCTATGCTAGCTTACCTGGGGTAAAAGGTATTTTCTTATGGAAAGTCTCCCTTCTCTCCTGCAACATCTCCTCCATATCATATGTTGTTGACACCAAAGAGGTAAACTCTCTAATCTTTGAAGTAGCTATCTGCATTCTAATCTCAATATTGAGGCCTTTTTTAAATCTTTTACATCGCTCCTCTTCAGTAGGAATGAACTACTCTATATATCGACTCAATCGAGCAAAATCATTCTCATACTTGTAAATGGACTTTTGCCTTTCTTTCAAGTCTAAAAATTCTTGTCTCTTCTTATCCAAATACTTCCCTAAAATATATCTCTTTTTAAACTCCTAGAGGAAAAATTCCTTGGTCAAATTTGCTATGACTTTCCATTTCACTGTGGTGTCCCACTAATGGAATGCTTTCTCTTATAAAAGAGAGGTGGCACATATCAAGTTCTCTGAGGTGCACTATAGCTATTGCAAAATTCTAATTATACATTTTAGCCAATACTCAGCCCTAGCTACATCATCTTTTGTTGTCACTATAAATTAGCACCCCCATCTTTTTTACCCTTTCTAGATAGGTCCTCTACAATCCCACAAAACTGTGGAGTCTATACTAGAGTTGGTGTTGGTAGTGGTAGAGCAACTATAGTGGTGGTCTATCTTAGCAAGTTAACAATTTGCTACAACAATGTTGAAAGAGCTTATCTTAGTATTGGACATGCTATATCACTTGGCATTAGGGTTGCAAAACTTATGAGCTTATGTACAATCATCGGTGCATGATTAGCCACCTCTTCCTTTTCTCCAAATAAGGTATACTTGCTCATTTTGATTTACTACAAGAGAAAGAATTATCAACCTCAAGTAATGTAGCTTGACTCGATATAAAACCTTAATCATAAGTACTCATGTATCCTATGCCAAGGAATGCCTAAACCATGATTAGATACCATATAATATGACACCCCTTATTTGATTCACCACAAGACCTAAAAAAGGGATATCATGTTGCTATCTCATTATCATCTTAAAACCCTTCTTAGATTATGTTCGTTTGTCATTATTACCATGAGAACATATTTATTTTAGTCAACCAATTGCAATTCACCTTTGGAAAAAAGTTTAACAGCATAACGGTTGTTTAAGTGAAAAAGAAAAAATTTAAACCTATAAAAGAACACTTCTATAATAGTTCTCAATCACAATCATCATATTAGACCCTTCTAGTCCCCCCCAGTTTACTTATATCATCATCGTCACCCTATCACCAAATTCTCAAGTTCAAGCATGCAGTATATAAATCGAACTTCCTAATTAGGTCCACATTATAACTTTTTTCAATATATACAAGCCATTGTACAATAAGTTTACATAATTGGGCCGACTCTTTATACATGAGTGCCTCTATATAATATTAACTTCAAAATAAGCCAAAAATATATCCAATGGGAAAACTGGCTACCAAACTACTTATTGAGGCCAGACTACAAGTTTACTATCTCCTACACGCTGAGTATACACTCATTATGAATATAATGAAATATTCATTGTATCGAATTCACATGCATTATACAAGTGAGTCACTCACATATAACTATCTTACAATTATTTTTGCTTACCAATTACATACCTAGCTTACCTCACAACTATATCAAATCTAAGTTACCATATTATAAATCATATATAAATTAATTTAGTCATGCCTTTTTTTTTTCTTTAATTTCACTTATATTATATTACAAACATATAGTTGTATGTTAGATTACTATGTTTCATTTACTCTTATCGCCCATACATGAAAGACAACACTTTAAACACTCGATAATAGAGTCCAATTCATGTAGTGGCCCACATTATAAACCTCAGTAGCTACATCTACCATAATCCATTCAATAGCGAAGATCAATTCTTAAGAACCTCCTAATACTAGATTGGTAATAACAGTAATCATGGATCTCCCAGCATTGAAATAGTAGGGAACAGGCCATAGTAGACCTCTTAATACCCTAAGAAAAGTGGATAGTAGGGATTAACCCTAATAAACCTCTCAATATCCAAAGATAAATGGATAACAGGGATCTACCCTAGTGGACCTTATAATATCCCATATGTGTAGGGTTTACATCTAGAACCTCAGTGGCTGCACCCACCATAAAATATAATCAAGCTATGATCTTTAAGCACCAAAGCCATTAACAGTTGTTAACTTCCTAGTTGACTGGTCAACCTATCCAATAAGTGGTCTAGCTAATATGGGCCAGTCCCAGTTATTCATCCTTGTTTACTTAATTTAGTCATTTCTTTATTTCCATTTCATACTTCACCATTCATGTCATGATACATAAAGTCACATGCCCATATATGGATTAAGCCATTATTTATAGCTTTTTGAGGTGTCATTATCTAATATCCCACTCTATTATTCTTTACATAACCATTCTCATACATTTGCCTCATAATACTAGGCCTTGCATATCATTATAATTGCATGCTTCATCACATAAGAATATGTTAAGCATTCATGACATTATTTCCCTATGCAATTATACATTGCAAATTTTCCCAATCATATATATTTCTTTGTCTCATTTATTGTTACCTCACCCATCTATACCTATTCTTACATTACGTCCCACCTTAGCTCATTTAAACACATTCTGAAATCTCAATATATGTCATTTAACCAATATACCTAAATGCACACACACATCAATTTATCTCTATTTTTTATACTGGTCATGTTGACGTTGAAGTGATCCACTCAATGGCATATCACATGCTCTCAACTAACATAGATACACATGTACACTAAGGCCATACCATTCGGTAATGCCATATTCCCACACATGCACATATTTTTTCCACTCTTTCTTCATGTGCTCATGCTTACATCCATTCACTCATCTCACACATACAATTTCCACACATAATAACACACACATACACATTATTCACCATTTCTATATAAAAACACCTATACTTGAAATGTACAAACTAATAACACACAACACATATTTCATTAAATTCACTTTCAGCAGACTCCAGAGCACTCCAATTATGTTTCTCAAGCCTTGTCTTTCCTTTCCTCTAACAAATCTCTCTTTTTATCTACAAACATAATAGGCATTTTGCTTAGAAAATTCTACATATATCCAAACTAAAATTTAATTACATATCTATCATCTACACCTCAAATACTTCTTAATAAAAATATAAAAGCTTGAAGAAAACCACTTACACACAAAATGAGCACTATTCACCAAATGTTGGAATCTCTCAAAACAAGCAATTCCTTGGCTTTTTCTCTATAAAATAGTATTTATGTGACTATGGTGACTAAAATAGTGGAATCAACTTGTGAAAATCACTTGAAATTAAGGGCGAAATGAAGAAAAAGAAAGAGAGAGAGTGAGAGAGAGAAAAGAATGGCATTGGCCATATGTGGGAGAAGAGAGGTGGAAGATGATTCTCACCCATGTGCCACCCTTCAAACATGCCAACTTTTTATATTAAGAGCTTGGATGGCTTAGATTACACCACGTGTCGATCTAATGGTCTAGATTAATCCTATTTATGTTTTAAGATTTAAAAATGCAAAATAAATGTTTAATGCCTTTAAAATTATTTATACTAGTGCAAAAAATTAAAGAAATTTTTAATTACAAAACCTCTAAAATCTCTAGTCCAAAAGCCAAGGGAGACCCCATTAACTATTCACTCACATATTTATGAAATTTAGAAAAAATACTAATCGGCCTAAAAAAATTTTGATTTCACCACCATTAGACTCATTGTAATTTTTAACCTTTAAGCCATGCTATTTATGGGTTAGTTTAGGTGCGTCATGACAATTTATCAACTCAATGTAAACTTAAGTCACTATTCACTAGTTCTCGACACAAAAAAAATTATTGGTTCAGTGGTTGGTGCTAATTACTTCATTCTTATCATTATTTTCCCATCTTAATTCTATGATTGATTAATACTCCCTTTCGGCCACCTTAGTATGTCTCGATTACTCGAAAAGCACTATTCACTCCTCGAGAAGTAATATTCATGAAATCCAGATTCTTGGGTGTTACAATAAACATTTATTCTACTACATTTTATTTTCCTACATACCTACATTCATAAATTATTACATTATATACTCAATGAACCATAAAATAATCTTTTGTTACCTAAGTTGTATGTTTTGGCCATATTAGATTTTTCATCCTACCTATTTTGTTTCGTCTTTTAAACCACTTTAACATAATTCTTTTAATTCCTAATTATATTCCTTAACAATAATTCCTACTATCACTAATTATTCAAGCTAAACTAGTAACTTCTTTAATCCACTTCATATAAGAAAATTCCTTAAATGATACACATTCATACTAATTTAATTTTACTTTTCCTTTCCCTTTCTTCTTCACTAATATAAGCCCATTGTTAATTCCACTATGCATTTCAACAATTTAAAGTAACATGAATAAACCATACAAAACTATAAACATACACCAACAATTAATTAGAATATACATACTATTCAAGCTTAAGTCAATTTAAGTTCCCTTTTCTCTTCTCTAATTCCACTTTATCATCATCCATCTCACCATTCTCATCATGTCCATAATTGATTTCCTTATACAAAAGTTACTAAAATATTATTACACAAAAAAGTTCAACATCTAATTTCATAAGTCCATTTCTAAACCTCAAATAATCTCATAAAAATCACTTGATTTGGGATCAACTTACCTACATTAGAGTGACAAAAAACATCCATCTTTTATCTCTTTCCATCCACTAAAGTTTATTTCTTCCTAACCAATTTATTGGGGGCCAAGGTGTTAGGCTAAAAGAGTGATCTTTCTTGTGTATTATTTAGTGATTTTATGGGTAAAATTAAGCTATAAAGATGGTAGAGAAAGGGAGAAACAAATTTTCAGCCATGGAGAGGGAAAGAGAGACATATGTAGGCTAGAAACAAAAGAATATTTAGTTAATATTTATGTATTTATATGGAAAATGAAACGTTAGGATTAAAAATCAACATTTACACATGAATGGCTAGGATTTTTCCATGTGTACTATCCTTAAAAATATCATTTAATCATTACCAAATCATTCATCCATTGTTTCCATTTGGATGTCCAAGATTTATCATGATACTATTTAATCTAATGGCCAAAATTGCTCCCCACACAACCATTTTTCCATTTTTCCATAAATATACACATTTAATAAAATTTATTTCCCTAATTTTTTCTAATAGCTCCAATGTTTATAAAATTCCAACAGTATGATTTTTGGATTCCTTCAAATTTTTACTATAAGGATGTGCCACTTTTGAAATTTTCTGAGCACATTTCTAAATTTTTCTATTATGCCCTCAATGGTTTACTATTCACATTATACCATAAATCATAGTTTTATTTTTGATTTTTAACCCCTTATATGAACTTAAATGCTCCTCAAATTTCTCCATAATATATCTTATAATTAATAATAATTTTTGGTCAGGTTAACTCCATTTGGCCTAAGAACACTACTCCCGGCCTAATTGTCACTATTAATTTGGACCGGCTTTCAAACCTTATTTTTCTTACACTTCCTCATTATTAAAATGCCACATACCACTTTCTCATTACTCCCATATCTCTATCTCTTATTTTTTTTACCATAAATAATGAATTTCCCATTTTGCCTTTGGCTTTTTAACATAATTACCATTTTGCCCTTCACTTGATTTTCACTCTATTATACATGATAACCGACTCTAATCGATTTATAGAACTATTTCATTGCCCACTTTTTCCAATTGTCATTCTATCATTAAGAAAAAATGGACTAAAGGTTGAGGCATGACAATCCTTCCCCTCTTAGGAAATTTCGTCCTCGAATCTCACTAACATACTTCCCCTCTTAAGTCTTTTGTAGGATTTGATATAACATATGCACTTAACTTGTATAGTCTTTCTTGCTACTCTTATGGCATGACATACCTACTACTACTAATATGATCACTTTTCATAGTATACCACCATCATGCTTTCACTACGCTACTTTAACTATTGATCTTTATCAACTTGTAGTTCACTCATGCTCTACATAATAATGTTTCATTTTTTTTATATTACTATATGGCTAGTTTTATTTGTTTTATAGAGTTTAACTCTTTTCTCTATTCTACTTTATTCCCCACTATCATAACCTTTGTCATAATTGTCTCAATACTTTCCTTTATAGTTCATTATTGCAAGTGTATCTTGTCAACTTTGTAACGACGTGAAAATCCAACTCTCATGAATAGTACTTTTTAGGATAAAAATGCTTCTCGAAACTCGATATGCACTACGTGTACCGATAGGGAGTATTAATTACAAGAGAATTTTGAGCAAAGTTTGAAGCTAATCTGAAGTTATTCGGATGCTTAAAAATGCTAATTAAGATTTTACGATAGTGTATGTAAAAAGCGCCACAAGTAAAGCTGAACCGTAAAATAAATAAAAAGTTGCTCAAATTAATCTAAAAATGTTACAACCTAATACTCAAATATTTCGAATAGTCCATTTGCTTTAGAATTAGAATTTTTCATGTTCGAGAACTATTTTAATCCAATTTTTGAGACATAAAATGTATTAATTTTTTGGGTTATTATTACAATTTGGGCTCGAGATTTCAGGAGGATTTAGGGCTTGGATTAATGGAATTTTAGGATAAAAATGGAGGAAAATTGACATTCCTATTGGTTATAATAATTTTTTGAAGGAAGGAAAAATTATTTTTGGAAAAGGTATAAATAGGGGAAATTTTAATTTCCACCCATTTACACCAAAAACTCACCATCCTCCACTCCACACCCAAAATCCCGTCCCCCTCTCCCTCATTCTCTTCATTTGATTTCATCCTCCTTGGCATAACCCACTCTGCAAGCCTATACCCGATTTGAAGAGGGTCTCGAGATGAGTCTGTGGATATTAAAATCATCAAGAATGATAGAGTATTTTGGGAGAATAATTGACAAGAATCCTGAGGTGAATAGTAACCTCTCGACTCTTGGTTTTTCTTTTTCACAAATTTTATTTTTCATGGGTTTCTTAGGTGTTGTAGAGCACATATATAGGCTTAAAATATTTTTTTGATGTTTATATTATTTTATATTAATTTTTGATTTTCATATCCTTTTATATTCATAGGCGATACCTCGACCCAAGCCTCCCAAGGCAAGAAGAAGGCCTAAGCCAACTTTGACTGTCCCGTATATCCTTATTTGGTATGTGCAATCAACTTAAATTATGCAAAATTTGCACTTAATGTGTTATGTGCTTTATGTCCATAATTGTAATAAATGCGATTAAATGCCCAAAAAATGAAATAAATGTTATAAGTAGAAATTTATGATGAATGACATTATATAGGCATGATATGTGATGGTTTTGTGTGATTATGAGTGATGAAATTGCAAGAATGTTGATTTTAAGCTTATACATGCATTATACAAGTTGAAAACTGAGTATGCCATGGTTATGTGTCATATGCCTAGAAATGCATGCATATGTTTATGCATGAATTGATCATGTGTAATGGATGTAAAGTAAAGTAGAACACCATGAAATGACTTGGTGCTTAAGTATGCTATATTATGCCTACTTGAAGTGATAAGTGCTCTAATGTGTATGCAAATGTGCTTATCGATTAGAAAGTATTTTATGTGCATGAATGTAATATGCCAATATGCTTAAAATGGATTTTTGACATAAAATAGATATATATGTGTTATAAACATATGATGAGGCCATATATGACCTTTTGAATGTAAATATCCAAAAATGCAATAAAATGATTATTTGAATTTATATTTAGGTGTTGAATGCCATAATGATAGTTTTTGTGATCTGATACCATTACAGCTGGGAAATAGATCCTACGGGTAGTAATGGACATCAATAGGCCTAAGTTGGCCAAGTGTATATATGTAGGCCATGCAAAAGTGCAATGAGGCTAATGGTTATTTTATGTAATATAATAATATAAAAAGTGAAATTGGTTAAAATGACACATAATGACATATTTAATGATCTGTATATAGTTTGAAAACCTAGTTTGGATAGGTTGACTAGTCAACTAGGATTATTAGTGGCTATTAGCATACCTTCAGGTATGAGATCTATAGGTTATTGATTTATATGCCGATAGGCATGAGAGGCTATAAGCCTAAGTTTATTTATGCATCTATGGATGTGAGAGCTTTTGAGCCTAAGTGATACACATCTAAGGATGTGAGTGCCTTTAAGCCTAAGATTATGTACCTAAAGTGTATAAGAGCCTTCAAGCCTAAGTGTTATACAACTACGGATGTGAGAGCCTTTTAGGCCTAAGTGATATGCATTTATGGATATGAGAGCCTTCGAGCCTAAGTATATGTACCTATGGGTATGAGAGCCTTTGAGCCTACGTAATTTCATTATCCAGTCTTGGTTAGTTATCTTATTAATATAGGCATAAGTTAAACAATTAAAATGACTTAAAAATGCATAATTTGGTATTATATGTTAAATGGCATTAATATGTGACATATGCATATTATTAGGCCAAATGACATAAAACTAGTCTTAAGATGTTTAAATATGATTATTAGCAATTATATGGCTATAAATGGTGTAATTATGGTTATGATGTGCATATATGAGTCTTTGAGTGTATAAGGGTAACTATAACCCAAAAAACATGTATGCCATTATTCTTTGCAATGTATGACTACGGTGTAGTATCTTACAATATATATTGTGCTTTATAGCCTATAAAGGATTATTATATGATGTTTGTGATTTTTGGCATATTTGATATTTAAAGGCATGATTATTGCATGAAATGTACATGTTTGCATATAAGATACCGAAGTTGCATGGTTGTGATATTAAATCTGATAAAGGCTTATGTATATATATGGGTATGCTAAAACTAACCTTATTACAAGTTAAAGTGATTGCACCACTAAACAAAAGCTTACTATATTGCTTGTTTGCGATGTATTAGTAACAGGGTAGTAGATTAGAGCCGAAGATTCTTCATATCAAGAGACACGAAGATAACCCTTGCATTGGTATTTTTGTACTTTTTTGTAATTATGATTGTGATGCAAACATAATGGGATGATAGTTAGTATGCTCTTGTGATCTCAGAGGGATTAGGTCTAATCTATATTTTGTAGTGGGTTTTTGTACTCAGATATTATAACTATTGATTTTACTTTTCTGCTTCTCACATGGTTATATGATGATATATGAGTTTTCATGTGAGAATATTGCTCTAGAGAGCCTCAAGCTGACTGTGTTTTATATTGTATTTTAAGGGTCAGAAGGACCTATTGGAGTTAGAGAAGAGTTTATTGATTTAATAGAAGTGTTTTTAAGTAGGTAAAAATTTGGGAAAATGCCTCAGTATAGCCACTATGTTGCCAAATTTTAAACACGATGACCCTAATGTTTACCTCAGTTTGTATGCCAAAAAAGTTTTTAATATTTTATCTCATTTTTTACCCAAAAAATGTTTTCTTATATAAAAGTTTTAAATTTGAATTGATTTTTTGGATAACAAAATTAGATATTATTTTATGTGCATGCATCCCCCATTTGGGACTAATTTATGAATCGGGCAGAGGGTGCCACACTTAGTGGTATCAAAGCATCCGATTAGAGTTTCTTTTAAACCTATGGGTTACACAAGAGCACTTTAGGAGTCGTATTACATTTACATCATGTACTATTACATCTTTTTCTCAAAATTTGTTTATATTACTTATAGGTACATATAGGATATGAATAGTAGCTCTATGCCTAGTGATGAAGAAAGGGTAGAAAGTCATACTCCTTCTGCCCTAGGACAAGGGGAGGCATAACCCAATTATATAGCTCCTAGTGATATTGGACATGTTGTTCCTGGATAGCAAGGTCCACTTGTTTGGTTAGAGATAATGTTAGATTCTATCAAGTAACAGTAACTACTACAATTGCTATTACTATCGTTGCTAATGCATAAGCTATTCCACCCCCAATACCATAAGAATAGCCGGCATTCCAAAGGTCTTATTTAGAGAGGTTGATCAAGAATGGGGTTGAATTCTTTAAGAGGGAAGAGTTAAATGAGTCCAATTGAGCTAAATATTAGTTAGACTAGATGATCCATATTATGTAATAGGTGCAATAGCCATAAGATGAGTATGCTAAATATGCCACCTCAATGCTATTTGAAGAAGCATTGAAATGGTGGGAAGCAATCAGTGAACACAAGGTAGCTGTAGATATTACATGCGATTTCTTTTGAAGGAATTAAAGGAAAAAGCATGTCACTGAGCATTACCTGGACAAGAAATACTAAGAATTCATAGGTCTCAAGTAGAGACATAGAACAATCTCTGAGTATGAGAAGGAATTTGCTTACTTAAGTTGGTATGCAAAGGCAGTGGTAGTGATAAAAGAAGATTGCTATAAGAAGTTTGAGAAGGGGTTAAACTTAGATGTCATGTAATAGGTTGCTCCTATGAAGGTTCAGGATTTTTTAACCTTAGTAGTAACCTATCACACTAAAAAAATGGTGAATGAGCTAAAATAGAAGTGAGATAGCTTCAAAAAGAGATATTTTGGACATAGGCAAGGTAGTTTTGGGTATGTATCTAATGAAAAGCATAAAAGTGGTTAGTCCAGACATTATCAAGGTAAGTAGTCAGACTGATCACAGAGGTTAGGATAAGGTTCTAAAACATAGACTTAGACTTCGGGTGCTCCTAGATCCATTACAAGCAGTGCTATGACAATTGCTTATGGGACTTGCACAGGAGACATCTAGGAGTATGTAAGAGACTCATACTAGGGTATTGCTGGGGTTGTGGCTCTAGAGATCATTTTCAAAAAAAATTGCCAAGTGAAACCTTATGTTCCTTCATAGAAGTAGGATGTGAGAGATACAAGAAGTAGAACTGGGGCTACTCAGAATGATAAGATAAAGAGTAAAGCTCCAGTGAGGCAATATGACATAAAAGCTAGAGAAGAGGCAAAGGCCATTGATGTTATACCAGGTACATTTCATATCTTTGATTTACCTGGTTTAACAGATATTTACCCTGAGCCCACACATTCTTATATCTTCACTGCATGGGTTTTAAATCGAG
>CANXYI010678436.1:0-10104 GCA_948208565.1 Hura crepitans
CTTTTCTCTCTCCTCACACACCTAAATCCATTAATTTTTATATGGTTCTTAACCTTAATGATCTTTTAAAACCTCTTCAAGTGACAAAATTAAGAAAGATTGGCTAAAAAAGAGATATAAGCTAAGGGTGAATAGTGCAATTTTGAGTGTAATTATTTTTATATCACTTTTTATTTTTGTTTTAGGTAGCTTAAGGTGTTCTAAAAATAACCACATTGATAGATTTTGCTTTTGAGTTGTGTAGAATTTTTGGGAATTTTTTTAAGCTCTATATGTGTATGTTTTAGGTCAAGGAAAGGAATTAACAAGGGAAGGCCATCCAAGGGAATAAAGTGGTGAATAAGGGTGTTTACACACCCTAGGTATGTGAATTTAATGTAATTGATGTGTGTGCATGAAAATGTGCATATGAGTGTGTACAAAAGTGTGAGATTTTATGTATGTGTGTATGTTTGATGTAAATTGGTTATATGACTATGTTAGCAAGGTAAAGTAAAGCTTATGTGCATGATTTGTATAGAAGAAATATGTATACATATGGATGTTCTTGAAGTGGCTAAATGGTGTGTATGGTAACCATGCAAGGTGCATGTTTGCATGGCATGGGTAAGAAGTGCAAGTAAGCTAGAAATTAGATAGAGAATATGGTTATGATGTGAAATTGATGAAAAAGAAATCATGTGTCATAAGTATTGTTATAAAGACTAAAATGTGACAACGTGTGAAAATGATGCATGTGTGCAAAAGTGGTCATTAGTAAGAATGAGAATATGGTTAGTATCAATACATACACATAAGTGGATTGGATGGAATAACGTAAGTAAATGTAATGCTTAGTAGTAACCATCGCAATAATATAGGAATGTGGGAATTGTGGTGATGAGGATGTGAAATAATGATGAAATTAGAATGAGTAATTGAGGAATTATGATATGAGAATTAAGCTAATGAAAATGACCAAAGGAATAGTGATTGGTCTATAAAATGACCTATAAATAGGAAAAGTGTGTAAGTGTCAGTGTGTACATCAATGTGGAAATTATGGTGATATTGTAGTTAGGAAAGAATAACCTATAACTGTGTAAGGAAATTGGCAACTTAAAATTAGCCTATATCAATTAGACACCTATTAGATAAGTTGACTATCAACTAAGGAATTAGTAAGTGCTAGGGGTTTTGGTCCTCTTGGGCCATTGCCTGTATGATTGAGATAGCAGGTGAAGCAACTGAGGTTCTATTAGTGTACCATGCACACCAAGGTATTAGGAGGTCTATATGGGCTAATCCCTGCTACCCACATTACTTATAGATATTTGGAGGTCCCATAAGGCTGATCCCTACTATCCACCTAAGATGAGATAATGATTGGGATATTGGGAGGTCCTATGAGGTTGATCCTTGCTATTCCTATAGATGTGAGGAGGTCTACTAAGACTAATCCCTACTATCTACCACTCTGATATTGGGAGATCCCATGAGGTTGATCCTTACTATCGGATGGATATGGGTAAGTGTAGCTACTAAGGTCTAAAATGTGGGCCACTACATAGTTTGGATCCTACTATCCAGTGTTTGTAAGTTTAGTCTTTCCAGTATAAGCCTGAAAGAAAATAATGGTATAAATACAAATGGTAATGACTCGAGTGAACTTACGAGATAACTGGCATAATTAAAACTACTACATGCAACCTATCAAATTCACTAAACTATAAGACACTATATATAAGATAATAAAATTGGCTAATGCATGATCGTATTGCATGTACATATGGCTAACTTGGTGTGTGATCATTGCATGATTATATGTTTGACATAAATTTATTACATTAAATTCACCACTGAGTTTATACTCAGTGTATCGGTGTCCCAATGCATAGGTTGTAAATAGTAAAGGTAGTTTTTTAACCTCAGCATGCATAGTGTAGCAAATTAGCCATCTCAAGGTATATTTTTTCTTATTTGTAAATATGTAAAACTAGGGCACTCATGTATAAAGGGTGTGCAGCCTAGGATATTGAGATGTTTAGACATTTTCTTAATATATATAACGGGCTATAAATTATAAAAATGTGAACTACTAAGTGACTATCTATATAAATGTATATCTGTGTGGTTGCTATTAAATGGTTGTGTTGCTGTGAGGTGTAATTGTAATGTGGTGTAAACTATTAAAGGACCAGATGGGTGCAAGAGTTGGGAAATTGGTAATGATAAGCATAGAAGTGTGTTTTTGTAGGTTTGAAATTTCGGCTTTTCACCCGAGTAGTCATTATGTTATCCAAATTTTTGTAAAGTGCATTTATGTCTAATTAAATGGTTTTTATAGTCATTTATAGATATTATAAGAGTAACATGAAAATAGACTGGGAAAATGATGATAAAGGACCCTCAGGTTAGAAAAGGCTATAAGTGTTAAATAAATGGCACTTGAGGTAGAATCGAGATGGGTGACCTTTAGGAAGTAGCATCTCCAGTCAGGTACCTTCAAAAATTGGGTAGGGGGTGTTACATTAGGTTGTATCAGAGTAGGTTTAGGCATTTTAAGGCCTAGTATGCATGAGTGCCATGGTTTAGGGTTCTATACCCCATAAAGCTACGTTAGATGAGGCTAATTGTTTATTTTCTCTTAGTTATGCACGATGAGTGAACTGACCCCACCAAATCGAAGGGAAGAGGTTGCAAGCCATACTCCTACCATCATACATGGACTAGAAGCCTATACAACTACTTCAATGCCAAGTGATGTAACACATCAGCCTCAAGCACAGCCATCAGCACAAGCACAAGCTTCACTAGCACTCCTACAATAAATTATTGAATTTGAGGCATACATTTGTTGTCCCTCCACCACCACCTCCACTAGCTCTAACACCACCTATACTACCTCTAGCTACTCTATAGAAGACCTATTTGGAAAGAGTAAAGAAGATGGGTGCTTTTGATTTTCTAGGTTTAAGGAAGGATGATACTGCGAGGGCCGAGTATTAGCTAGAGCGAACTGTCAGGATATTAGAGTAGCTCAAGTATACCCATAAGGAAAGTTTGAAATGTGCCACCTCACTCCTCTAAGAAGAGGCTTTCCCTTAATGAGACACTATAAAGAGAAGAAAAGTTGCAGCTAATGTGACATGAGAGTTCTTTCTTCAAGATTTACAAAAAAGATACATACTTGAGTCCTATAAGGATAAGAAAAGGCATGAATTTCTGGATCTAAAATAAGGAAGGAGATCAAATTAGAATATGAGAAGGATTTTGCTTGGTTCAACAGGTATGTTAAGGAGTTCATACCCATAGAGGAGGAAAGATGTAAGAGATTTGAGAAGGACCTCAATGTAGAGTTGCAAATGTAGATTGCCACCATTCAGATTAGAGAGTTCTCTGCACTAGTATCAGTTACGTATGCTATAGAGGAGATGGTATAGGAGAAAAGATACCTTCTCTAAATACCATTTACAACTGGTCAGACTAGTTCAACACCTAGGGTAAGCAAGAAGTAGAAGGAGTCATAAGCCATGTAGCAGTCCTAAAGGTAGGGATACACATAAAAGTCCAGTCAGGCTTTTTTATTTAGACCTCAACCCCCAGAGCAAGCCTACAGTACCTCAATATCTATAGCAAAGAGTGCATCTTCAATGTGTGGGACATGCAATAGGAAGTATTAGGGACAGTGTTGGTAGTCCAGATCAAGAGAATGTTTTGTGTGTGGAGCCAGAGATCATTTTCAGAAGGATTGCCCAAAGAAGCAAGCTGATGCTACCTGGATGTAGGCTTCCTCACCAGCACCTAGTCGAGGACAGAAGGAGAATAAAAATGATAAGTTGAGTACAAGTCAGAAGATAAGATCGAGACATGAGCTCCAGCTCACTAGTATGCCATTCGAGCATGTAAGGAGGTAGAAGTAGCTGATGTGATTGTTGGTACTTTCTTTTTGTTTGATATACTCTTTTGGCTTTGATAGATCTAGGATCTATTCATTTTTACATTTGCACTACATAAGCACAAGATAAAGGATTAGAGTTTGAACCCATAGATATAGATATCCTAGTGAGCAATCCTATTGGACAGTCTATGATAGTGAATTGAGTATATAGACACTACCCTCTAGTGATTCAGGATTAAGTTTTTCCACCTAACCTGATTAAACTTCCTTTTGATGAGTTTGATATAATTTTGGGAATGGTTTGGCTAACTAAACACAAGGCAATAGTTGACTATGAGCATAAAAGGCTTACTCTCATGACAATTAAGGGTCACAAGGTGATAATGGTTAGTGAGGGAAATGCCTTGCCTAATATCATTTTAGTTATGATAGCTGGGTGATTCATCTAAAAGGGATATGAGGCTTACCTAGCTCATATGATTGACACCAATAATACACCACCAAATATTAATCAGATACCTATGGTGTCAGAGTTCCCTAATGTGTTCCTAAATGAGTTACTAGGATTACCACCATAAAAAGAGTTAGATTTTGAGATTGAGGTGTATTCGAGTACCACCCCTATATCTATCACATCGTACCAGATGACACCTGTAGAATTAAAGGAGTTGAAAATTTAGTTGCAAGAACTTTTAGATAAAGGCTTCATTAGGCTTAGCACTTTACCTTAGAGAGCACTCGTGCTATTTGTAAAGCAGAAAGATGGGTCGCTTCATTTGTGCATTAACTACATATAATCGAATAAGGTTACAATTAAGAATAAATACCCATTGCCTAGAATTGATGATCTCTTTGACTAACTTAGAAGTGAAAGTGTGTTTTCCAAGATAGACTTGAGATTGTGGTACCACCAATTGAAAATTAAGGAACCTGATATTTTTGAAAACTACTTTTAGAACCAGATACAAGAATTATAAGTTCCTAGTGATGCCATTTGTGCTCACTAATGCCCTAGTAGCTTTTATAGGCCTAATGAACAGGATCTTTAAACCCTATTTGACCAGTTTTTGTAGTTTTCATTGATGATATTCTAGTATACTATAAGAGTCGAGAGGAATATGAGCAGCATTTGAAAATGGTGTTATAGACTTTAAGAGAGAAATAATTGAATACGAAGCTGAGTAAGTATGAGTTTTGGTTGAAGGAAGTAGCCTTTTTTGGCCACATTGCATCAACAGAATGTATCAAAGTTGATCCAAGCAAAGTTAAAGCCATGCTGGAATGGAATCCTTTTAGGAATGTGACTGAGATTCGAAGCTTTTTAGGATTAAAATGGTACTAAAAGAGCTTTATGAAAAGGTTTTCTATGATTGCATACCTATCAACTAAACTACTGGGGAAAAATGTAAAATTCATATAGGATAACAAGTGCCAAACCAGCTTTGATAGGCTAAAGGTGATGTTAACAGAAGCCCTTATTCTTACTCAACTAGAATAAGGGAAATCTTTGTGATTTATAATGATGCATCCCATAATGTACTTAGATGTTTATTAATACAAGAAGGTAAGGTAATTAGTTATACTTTAAGGCCATTGAAACCACATGAGAGGAATTACCCCACACATTACCTGGAGTTAGCTATAATTGTATTTGCATTGAAATTATAGAGGCATTACTTGTATAGTGAAAGATGTTACATCTATACTAACCATAAAAGCCTAAAATACCTTCTCACATAGAAAGAACTAAATTTGAGATAGCAATGGTGGATGGAGTTAATAAAAGTTTATGACTATTTGATTAACTATCACCCAAGAAAAGCTAATGTGGTAGCCGATGATTTGATTCAAAAGTTCATGGCTACTATGAGAGCTATGTATGCCTAAATGTAGCACGCTGAAAATGATACAACCTTAATAGAGTTGCAAGTGAAACCTGATTTCAAACAATAAGTGATAAAAGCTCAGATGCGAGAAGAACAACTGGTGCAAATGATAGGTAAAGTCAAAAAAAGAGAAAACCACTAACTTTAAGTTTAGAGAAGATGGTTGTCTTTATCACCATGTCAGGTTGTGTGCACCTGACATAGATGAATTGAGGATACAAATCCTAAGAAAGCACATAAAGCTCCATATGCGATGCACTGAGGGAGCACAAAGATGTACCTTGATTTGAAGTCTCATTATTAGTAACTAAGAATGAAGTGAGATATGGCAGAGTATGTAGCCTAACGTTTGACATGTCAATAATTGAAAACTGAGCATCAAGTTCCTTCTGGATTGTTACATCTAATAGCACTTCTAAAGTGGGAATGAGAGAAAGTCACTATGAATTTTGTGATAGGTTTGCTAATGACAAGAAATAAATGTGATGTAGTTTAGGTGATTATGGATAGACTGACTAAAACAGCCCACTTTATACCAATCAAAATGGAATACTCCCTAGATAAGCTAGCACAATTGTATATTGATGAGATTGTAAGATTACATGGAGTACCAATGGCTATAATTTCTTATCGAGACACACGTTTCACTTCCAAATTTTGGGAGAAGTTATAAGAGGCTTTGGGTACACATTTGACATTCATCATAGCATTTAACCAATTAATAGATAGACAATTAGAATAGGTGATACAAGTATAGAAGGATATGTTTCATAGTTGTGCCATTGATTCAAAGGAAGTTGGGATCAATATTTATCCTTAGCTAAATCTACTTATAATAATAGTCACTAGGCTAGTTTGGGCATGGCATCGTATGAAGCATTTTATGGCAGAAGGTGTAAGACTTTATTGTGTTAGAGTGAAGTAGTTGAGAATAAACTTACAGGACCTGATTTGGTTAGAGATGCAAAAGAAAAGGTCAAAATCATAAGAGACAAATTAAAGGCTACTACAGACTGACAGAAATCATATACTGACTTGAAATAGAGAGACATTAAATATAAAGTGGGTGAGAAAGTATTTAGAAGGTGTCATCATGGAAGAAGATACTCAAGTTTGGCCAGAAAGGAAAATTGAGCCTTAGATTCATTGGCCCACAAGAGGTTGTAGAACGTGTGGGACCAATGGCATATCGATTAGCTTTATCACTTGAATTACAACAAATTTATGATGTGTTGATCGAATCCTTTCCATGTGATAGCTGCAGAAGAAATCCAAGTGCAATCAAATTTGACCTATGAAGAGGAACCAGTACAAATCCTAGCTAGAGAGATCAAATAGTTGAGGAATAAAGCTATACCATTAGTAAAGGTGTTGTGGAAGCATTATAAAATAGAAAAATCCACCTAAGAGAGTAAGAAATAAATTAAGGCTCAAAATCCATAACTATTCTCAGCAGGTAATTTCAAGGATGAAATTCCTTAAGAGGGGAAGGATTGTAATGCTCGTAAAACACTATTTCATGAACAGTACCTTTGAAGCATAAATAGTGACTCCTAGAAAGCCAAGGCCCACTATAATAGTTAAAAAGGGAAGTAAGAGTCATAAAATTTTAATGGACCAGAAAATGATGAAAATGAATTAATTAAAACTTTTAGCAGAACCAATAAATCATTTTAGACTAAGAACTAGTGAATAGTAACCTTAAATGAGTTTGTGCTTGGACAACTCTGGGATGTACCTAGATAGACCTAAAAATACCATACACTGAAGCTCAAAAATTCTAATGAGTCTATTGGTGAAGGAATTTTAATATTTTGAGGTCGTTTGATATTTATTTGAAAATTTTCATTTACATGAATGAATAGTAACCCTAGTTGCCATTGGAGTCTTGACTTGAAATTTTATGGGGCTTTAAATTGGCACTATCGAGAATTTTTGGCACTAAAATCATGATTTTTGGAGGTCTAGAAAAATTATTTTGAATTTCTAAATTTTAAAAAAATTAGAATAAAATGGATCATCCAATCGACATGTAGCATGATCCATGTTATCCACCTTTTTAATATAAAAGCCCTTTGCACATGTGGGGATGGCACATGTGCAAAAGAACTCATATTTCTCCTCCCACCCAAAGCCAACACCATTTTTAAGAGAAGCCTTTACCATCATTTCTTCTTTTTCTCTCTCCTTACACACCTAAATCCATCAATTTTTATATGGTTCTTGACCTCTATAATCTACTTATGCCTCTCTAAGTGACAAAATTGAGAAAAAGAGGCTAAAAAGAGATATATAAGGCAAGGGTGAATAGTGCCATTTTTTATGTAAGTGTTTTTATCTCACTTTTTATTTTTGTTTTAGGTAGCTTAAGGTGTTCTAAGAATAACCATATTGGTTGATTTTAGTTTAGAGTTGTGTAGAATTTTTGGGAATTTTTCTAAGCTCTATGAGTGTATGTTTTAGGTCAAGGAAAGGAATTGGTAAGGGAAGGCCATCCAAGGGAATAAAGTGGTGAATAAGGGTGTTTACACACCCTAGGTATGTGAATTTAATGTAATTGATGTGTGTCATGATGTGTGTGTATGAAAATATGCATATGGATATGTATGAAAGTGTGAGATTTTATGTATGTGTGCATGTTTGATGTAAATTGGTTATATAACTATGTTAGCATGATAAAATGAAGCTTATGTGCATGATTTGTATAGAAGAAATGCATGTGCATGTGTGTGTTCTTGAAGTGGTCAAATGGTGTGTATGGTGACCATGTAAGGTGCATATATGCATGGCATGTGTAGGAAGAGCAAGTAAGCTAGAAATTAGATAGAGAATATGGATATGATGTGAAATTGATGAAAAGAAATCATGTGTGGTAAGTGTGTGTTATAAAGACTAAAATGTGACAATGCGTGAAAAGGATGCATATGTGCAAAAGTGGTCATTGGTAGGAATGATAATATGGTTAGTATCAATACATATACATAAGTTGATTGGATGGAATAATGTAAGTAAATGTAATGCTAAGTAGTAACCATGGTAATAATATAGGAATATGGGAATTGTGATGATGAGGCTGTGAAATAATGATGAAATTAGAATGAGTACTTGAGGAATTATGATATAAGAATTGAGCTAATGAAAATGACCAAAGGAATAGTGATTGGCCCGTAAAATGACTGGTAACTGGGAAAAGTGTGTAAGTGTAAGTGTGCACATCAATGTAGAAATCACGGTAACATTATGATTGGGAAAGAATAACCTATGACTATGTAAGGAAATTGGTAAATCAAAACTAGCCTATATTAGTTAAACACCCACTGGATGGGTTAACTGGTCAACTAGGGAATTAGTAGCCGCTAGAAGTTTTGGTCCTCCTAGGCTATTGCCTATATGATTGAGATGGCAGGTGTAGGCACTGAGGTTCTATTAGTGAACCCTACACACCCAAGTATTGGGAGGTCCATATGGGCTGATCCCTACTACCCACTTTACCTATGGATTTTGGGAGGTCCCATAGGGCTGATCCCTACTATCCACCTGAGATGAGATAATCATTGGGATATTGGGAGGTCCCATAGGGCTGATACCTATTATCCCTATAGATGTTGAGAGGTGTATTAGGACTGATCCTTACCATCTGCCACTCTAATATTAGGATGTCCCATAGGGCTAATCCCCGCTATTAGATGAATATGAGTAAGTGCAACTACTGAGGTCCAAAATGCGGGCAACTACACAGTCTGGATCCCACTATCCAGTGTCTATAAGTGTAGTCTTTCTAGTATAGGTTTGAAATGAAGCAATGGCATAAAAGCAAATGGTATTGACTCAAGTGAACTTATGAGATAATTGGCATAATTAAAACTACTACATGTAACCTATCAAATTCACTAAACTGTAAGACACTATATATAAGGTAATAAAATTGGCTAATTCATGACATTATTGCATGTAACTGATACTGCGTGTACATATGAGTGACCTAATGTGTGATTATTACATTGTTATGTGTTTGACGTATATTTATTACATTAAATTTACCACTAAGTTTATACTTAGTGTATCGATGATCTGATGCACAGGTTGTAGAAAGTAAAGGTAGTTGTTTAGCCTCGACATGCACAGTGTAATAGACCTACCATCTTGGGGTATATTTTTGCTTATTTGTAAATATGTAGAACTAGGGCACTC
This sequence comes from Hura crepitans, assembly GCA_948208565.1. Lineage (NCBI taxonomy): Eukaryota > Viridiplantae > Streptophyta > Magnoliopsida > Malpighiales > Euphorbiaceae > Hura > Hura crepitans. Next base: position 9,958 of record CANXYI010678436.1, read on the forward strand.
ATGTATAGAGGTATGGGGCCTGAGATGGTGAGATGTTTTGACATGCTCTTAATATATATAACGGGCTATAAATTATAAAAATGTGAACTGCTAAGTGACTATCTATATAAATGCATGTTAGTGTGGTTAGCTTTAAATGGTTGTAAG
>CANXYI010678586.1:0-15056 GCA_948208565.1 Hura crepitans
TTATGTTGCTCGATTTCTCAAAAAATTACTTCCCAATATCAAAAAAATTTGATTCTAGCACCATTGGACTTATTGGAATTTTTAAGTATCAAGTTGTATAATTTTCATAATTTTTTGAGCAACTTTGAAATTAATTTACGATTCAAGTTTCCCTCAGTCACTATTCCTAAGACACTACCATAAAAAATTTCTTAGTGTTTTTAACTACCCTAATGACCGTAGATTGATTTCAAACTTCACCCAAAATTAGGTTATGATTAATAATTTCATCTAGTGTCTTTAGTGTATCCTGAGTCTCTAAAAGACTATTCACCTTGGAAAGTACTATTCATATCTATTCAATAATGTACATTGGCATTACTTATAATCATAATAAACTTAACATAAATCATACTATATATATGCACCATTTAATGTGAAGAAATTAACATGCTTAATAGCATCATGATATGTAAAACATTTTATATCCCATTTACGTACAACCCAAGAGCATAAATAATGCCAACATTATATTTTCATCGATATTTATCATTTACATTACTTAAATTGTGTAATGTATGTAAAAGGCCAATTATACCATAATTAAGTGTGTAAGTTTATTTTTATTGTCTATATTAATGAGAACATAAAACTTATGGATATTGGGATTATCGTGTGCAGTGGCTTATATTTCAGACATAAGCAATTGCTGCACTAGCGTAGACCCATGTAGTGGCCTTGTGGGATGTGAACAACAACTGCACCCATGTAGAAATCCAAAATCATCAAAAATAAGTTTTTGGATCAGACTATGAGTGGACCTATGACCAATATCAAGCACCGAAGTGCCTAGAAACTACTATCTATCTCTAGTTGACCTGTTAACCTATCTATCTCTTAGTTGTTACTCATATGGGCTATTTTTATTTTTTAATAATTATATCATCATAATTTACTCTTAAATATTTCCTTTTGATACTAATATCATATCAATTTAACATAACTAGGAATATTATCTCATTTCCTATATTTTGGCATTTAAGCACAAAGTCATATGCTTTAATTATACATATGTGCCTCATATTTTCATATTATGCTTTCATACATATTTCATCATCATAGTGTTCATTTTCTCACTTATAAGCACATACCATAATTTCATGCTTATCTTAAGGCTTATATATTCATTAAAAGCAACTAGGCCTTTTCAACCACACACACACACACATATATATACACACTTGCATTTTACCATTTTCTAAGTTACAATTTCATCATTAAACCAAGCCATATTCATACCCTATTATTGTTAAACCATTCAGCCCAAAATAAAAATCAAATATCAAATTCATATTTTCCATTCCATTCCATATTTACTTCTACTCTTCATGCTAATAATTATGTAATCAACATACAACTCTTGTAATACTCAATTCCATGTATATAGGATATGTTTACCACTTTTGTCACCTCACACATGTAATTAGTATTCTTATTACACCATCTCATTGTTCACATATTTATAAACCTTCACAGGTCATCAAACATATTCATTTATGTATATTACATGACTTATAACTTTATAACTATCCAAATGGCCATTCGGCCATAAGTCATATACACGCAAATTTGTGCATTTGGTATAACACCATGCTACTTAATTACGTCTCATAATTTATAATTCATAATCCATCATTTAATAACATTATATAGTGAATTACACATATACCTCACAATACTCACACATTTACACACATAAAGCCATTCAACCACCTTATCCACTCACATATTAATACCATTTTTTTCATCTAACATGATGTATTAATATCTCATTTATCCCATAATCATCATTTAAATGTCACGTATACATAAACATGATGGATTATTATTTATAAATACACTTACACATTTACATACAACATAATTAAATTATGACATGCATTAAATACATTAGTTAGATCGATTACACTTGCTTAGCATGCTAACATGCTTGAAATACTCCATGAGGCCCTATTACACCTTCATTTTACTCTTATCATGAATCCTCTATGATTCGATAATTGCCCATTACAAACTTAATTTAGAAAAATTCATATTAATTCATACGATATCCAAAAAATACAAATGATCACATTGTTTGACTCTTGGACACCTACTAATTAAAGGAAAGATATTTGTTTTTAGAAATTCTTACTCGAACGTAAAGTGACACTATTCATCGAACCTAATTTTTAGCGATTTCCTTCAATTTTCTTCGATAATTCTGCTCAATTAAGCATCTAGAAACCATAGGAAAGGTGTTTATTCAATGGAGTGTGGAGAATTGATAGCTTAAGAAAGCTTGATGGCTTGAAAATAGAGAAAATTCTCCTTTAGTTACCATCGGTAAGAGAGAGAAAGGAGAGGAAGTGAATTATTTTTTATGGTTGACCAAAATTAAGAAATTTGACAATATATATAGTATTAGAAAAATTATTTTTTATTTTATTCTTTAATTTTTTTCTCCCCCATTCTTGATCCCTTTTAATCTTATTTAGCCACTAAAAAATAAATTAATTATGGCCCCATATGCTCTAAAAATGAAGCTTAAAAATGAGAAAAATCGAATTAAAAAGTCATTTTTATGCTTCCTAATATTCAAATAAAATACTTTTTGACCTTTAGAAATTTCAATTCTAATGCCTTTAGACTTGTAGGAATTTTTGAGCATCAGTTCATATAAGTTTTAGAATTGTCTGAGAAACTTTGAAATAATTTACGATTCAGCTTTGCCTTAGTCACTATTCACAAAAACACTACTATAAAAACATTCTTAGCATTTTTAACCAGCCAAATGACTTCCGATTGACTTGAAACTTTACCCAAACTTATTTTATAACTAATAATTTCATCTAGTAGCCTCAGTGCACCCCGAGTCTTGGGAACACTATTCATAAAAATCAGGATTTTTAGGTCATTACAACACTGCAATCTTAAGGCTAGACAACACTTTACTATCTTTTATCTTAGCATCGTAACATCGACATGCTGAGAATACACTCACTAGTGAATTTAATGTAATATAAATTGCACCATGCATACATGCAACACATGGAATGCAACTCTTTTCCAATTAAGCATATCCAGTACATATAGTCTCAATTATATGTGGATTAAATCATATTAAATGTGGTTCAATAATGTGTCATTTCTCATATGAATTACACATCATATTATATACTCCTTGTTCTAATTAAGAATGTATAGTTTTTCTATCATATTATGTCTATATGCCTTTATATTCTATTTAGGCCTATACTAGAGAGACTACACTTTAAGACACTAGATAAAAAAGATCAAGTTATGCAGTGGCCCACATTTTAGACTTTGGTAACTGCACCTACCCATCCACCCGATAGTAGGGATTAGTTCATAAGAACCTCCCAATATAAGTATGGTAGGGATCAGTTCTAGTGGACATCTCAACAATAGGAATAGTAGGGATCAGGCCCGTGGGACCTCCTTATATCCCAAATCTCAACATTAACTCATATGGATTGTAGGAATCAACCTTATAGGACCTCCCAATACCTATTACAATATAGGTAGTAAGGATTAGTCTGTGTGGACCTCCTAAAACCTAAGATAGTAGGAGTTAGTCCATGTGGACTTTCTCAATAACCCTAGACAATAGAGATCAGTCTGTGTGGACCTCCTACCTAAGTGTACTAGGCTCATAATCAGAACCTCAATGGTTGCACTAGCCATATCATACAGATAGGTAATGGCCCACATAGACCAAAACCCTTAATAGCTGCTAATTCCTTAGTTGACTGGTCAACCCATCTTGTAATGCTTGAAATATCATCATTCTATGAATAGTACTCCTAAGCTCGATACAGTGTCTTTTAGGACACTAAAGGACCATATAGTAGCCAATAAAGGGTATTGGTCAAACAACTTTGATCGACTAAAAAATGATGAAAACAAGTGAATTAAAAAATTTTAGCAGAATGAATAAATCATTTCAAGCTGAGAATTAGTGAATAGTAACTTTAGTTGATATTGTGCCGGGATAGCTCCAAGAAGTGCCTAGATGGATCAAAAACTAGCACACCATAAAGCTCAAAAATTCTAATGAGTTTATTGGTGATGGAATTTTAATATTTTAAAGTCATTTGATAATTATTTAGAATTTTTGAATTACATGAGCGAATAGTAACCCTAATTCTTGAATGAATTTTGACTTGAAATTTTACAACATTTTTAATGGAGATTATCGAGAATTTTTGGCACTAGAATTATGAATTTTAAAGATTTAGAGAAATTATTTTTGAATTTTTAAAGTGTAAAAGAAAATTAGGCTAAAACGGACCATCAGATTGACACGTGGCATAATCCCAGCCATCCACCCATCTAATATAAATAAGCTAGCACATGTAGGAGTACCACATGTGCAAAAAAGCCATCTCTTCCCCTATTCTCCCTCATATGGTTGACAACATTTTTAAGTCCTTTCCCCCTTATTTTTTCTTCATTTTCTCTCTCCTCATATCATTAAATCCTATAATTTTTATAGGCTTCTCAGTCTTCATGACTCCTAAAAGCTAATCCAAGTGACAAAATTGAGAAAGAAGCTTAGAAAGTGAGATATGAGCACTTGGTGAATAGTGCCAATTTGGTGAGTAAGTGGATATTTCTTAGGTTTCATATTTTTAATATGTTGTATTTGATTTAAGGATGTTATGTGTAAAGATAAATTTTCATTTAGAGTTATACTAATTTTTGTAGAAATTTTCTAAGTATGAAAACATTATATTTATAGTGATTTAGAGGAATTGATAGAGGAAGAAGAAATTAATGGATTTAGAGTGGCTTTTAACATGACTTGGAGCCCACTATAAGTGAATTTAGTGGAAACTTGCATTGTATTTATGTATGGAGAAATTTAGATGTGTAAATGTGTGTATAGAAATATGTGTGTGTAAGTATATTTGTGTGTTTAAATGTAAATAACATGGGAATGATCTTAGGATGGTAAAAGGAATAAGTGAGAATGAATAAATAAAAGAAATCAATATGTATGTGAGGATGGTGAGTTAGGCTTAATGATGTGTATGTGTGTGTTAATGTATGGCATTTGATAGGAGTATAATATTAGTATGGTGAGAATTGAATTTAGCGTGATGATTGGAAGAGGAAAATGTGATAGATGGTCAAGTATAGAAATGTGGTTGTGTATTGAATAGAGATAAGTTGGAGGATATATGATAATGTAGTAAGAAAATGGATGTAATGAATGTAAACAAGATGAGTAGTGACGTGGGTTATTGAGTAATGTAGGGAATAGACCTTGTATTTGAAATATGCATATAATGGTTACCAATAGTGGGAAAAAGAGAAAGAAATAAATGAATAAAAGAAAACATGTTTAAATAATTTATTAAGTCCGAGGAAGTAATTGAGTGAAAAGGAATGGTATTGATGAAGGAAAGAATATAATTTACATCGAGCAAAATACAGTGGATTAATATGTGAATTACATAGCAAACATATTTTAATGTGGTTAGTAACAAATCAAATGCAATTATAGGCACTGCAAGAATTATGAAAAGATATAATGGTTGTTATATGGATTTTAATGATATGGAAAGTAATTAAGTAAAGATTATCTAAAGTGTTGATATAAAATCATACATAATTATAAAGATACATGACTGATAAAAAATATGTTCAAAATGTATGTACGAAACAGTGTCGAATCTAATGAATAGTAAGGAAACAAATAAAGTAATTATGATAGTAAAATGAAAATTACGAATTATAGATTAAAATTGAAAGAGTTGAAGTATTCAATAAAATAATTAGTCCTTATTAGTGGATTCTAAAATATTTACACAGAAGCTCCTAAAAATAGTAAATGAACTAATGTGCATATGTTACATAAAAGAAATTATGAAAGGTATAAAAGGACAATCGAGGTGAAAATAATTTAGAATGATAACAATGGAAACAAGTGATCATTATATGGAGTGGAAAGTAATCGAATGAATAGTGAAATGCAAATGACCATATGAATAGTAGATTGAGAAAAATGATCAAATAAATAGTAATAGGGAAAATAACCAAAAGAATAGTGATTCGCAAGAATGTTTTGTAACTGAAATGAGGTGGGTAAAAGGGCACCAATATTGGATTTGTTGAATAGTAATAAGAATAAGACAATATTGAAAAGATTACAATTAGATGAACAAATGGTAAGAAATAGATTGGTCCAATGGCTAGGATTGCACTAGATAAGTTGACTAGTTAACTAGGGATTCGCAGCTACTAAAGGCTAAGTCTGAATAGATTTTAGCCTGTGTATTATGGATGCAATCACTGAGCATTTATTTAAGCCTACACACATCGTGTATTAGGAGGTCTATAGTCTAATCCTTACTATCCACTTGATGATTGTGGATATTTGGAGGTCCCGTGGGGCTAATCCCTATTATCCACTAGATATACAATGCTGATGATATTGATATGTATTAGAATATTGGGAGGTCCCACGAGGCTAATCCCTATTATCCCTATTGCATATATTAAGAGGTCCACAGATTGATCCCTACTATCTGCCAGTCCGATATTAGGACGTTCCTAGGAAATGATCCCTACTATCAGTTAGAGGGTGTGTATAGACATCATGGTCTAAAATGTGGGCCATTGTACTAGATAATATTTGATATTGTTTTGTCCTATGCTCAGACCAGGTAGGTGTAGCGAACAAGGCCTAAAATGAGGGCCATTACTCAATATAATTCCTGATACCCAGTGATTAGGAGTTTTCCCTAACCTTTAGGGCTATAAATGAAATGACTAAAAAGCCTAAATGAAATTAATGACATACAATGAAACCATTGGCATCTTAAATTGTAATATTTGGAATAACTTAGGAAAATAATCAATTAAAAGAAAAGATTAACCATAAAAGGGTTTTTAATGGACAGTGTTAATATTATAATGAATCCTGAAGGGTCTAAATAATTTATGTAATTAAGATAGATAATAAAAGCACACATTAAACAGACTTAACCAAGTAAAGTGATGTAATAAATAGACTAAGTGTTAGGGAGACCAATACAAGGTAAAGGTAAGTTGACTAAAGTATATTAAGAATAAATTATTAAACTACCTGAATAGAGTAACTGATAGGCTGATGGGAATAGTAAAAGATGAATAATAAGTAAAGTTTCAAATAAAGAGGGCCAAAGGATGGAATAAATTGACAAAAACATATAATTAATAGTTGATAAGGTATATAAAGGAGTTTATTGGCACTCTCAAAACATTCCTTAATAATTTTACTATAGCTAATTATAGAACAAGTAGTCAAAACATAATATAAGGAATAGAGATCAAAGATAAGAAAAAAAGACTACAGGTAGTAATATAATTATTAATGGTAACACTATTAGGTGTAATGGTGTGCATGAATGAATATATGTTACAATGTGTGTTTCGCTAAATTCACCACTGAGTGTATACTCAATGTATCTATTGTCTGATTCACTAGCAGTGTGAAATGACTAATAGTGTAGCCAAAGACTTTCTAAGTAATATTTTATTCCCATATTGGAATGTACATGGTAGATAAAGGCACTCATGCAAGTTATTATGGGTTATTTGGGGTGGCATGATGTTCATGTAGTAGAAATAACATGAAGTAGTAAGGGTAAAACAATCATTTCTATAGACAATGGCACAGACTGAGAATTTGCTATAAGACTAGGCATATAAGTGTCATGTGTCGTGGATGTGTATGAAAGGTCATTGGTTCCATGGAGTGAATTTTTAATACAAAAAAAATAAATGTTAGTAAAAGTTAAATGAAAGTTGCCTAGGGAAATCCTAGGATTTGTAACCTCTGGGAACTAATGTCATTTCCTTGGTTTCTTAAAAATTAGGCAGGGGTGTTACAATTAGTAGTATCAGAGCAGGTTTATGTAATTCTAAGTAGTGATGCATAAGTGCCATAGGAATTTTAGGATGTCCAGATAGCTACTACATTATTGGAAAGTGAAAGTCATGGGTAAACTACTGCTAAAATGAGCATGTGAAATTCCCTTTAAAGGGAATAGTGGGCAAAAGTAATGATATTATGACTATGTATAACCCTCTTCCTCCTAAATTGAAGTAGTTAGTGTTGTTAATGAAAACATATATGGAAATCAACAGTGTTCTAGTTAAAGGTAAAGAGCTAAGCGGATGAGATTAATGGAACTATGTGGATATTTTAGAAAAAAGCATATAAAAGTTTTGAAAAGAGAAAGTGTAGTAACCCTACATATTGATTGGTAACTGTAAAATGATTGTAAGGTGAATAGAACATAAGATATAAGGTAAAGAGGACTTGGTATACTCTTTCATGGAATAGAGTACTGAATGTGGAGGCAACTAATGCCACAAAGAAAGGTAGTGGGAATGGTGGTTAGTATTGATAAATGAATATGAATATTTAAGATAAAGAAATATAAGTAAGTTATAGGGGAGAGATTTAACCCCAAACTTAGATAATAAACCTTGATAAGTGGACTAAAAGAAGCTTTGAAGGAATCCCAAGAGATGGGGAGAATAGTTATGGACTTAGTGTCTACCAAATAATGAATGAATGATTGGTGTATTATACATAGTGAGATCAAATACCTCTATAAAGTCATAATGGGTAACTGACTCAGCCATGGAGTGAGGAAATCTAGATTCCTATAAACCTTGATGTAAGCTGAGAAAATGTTATCAAAACTTTATAGCGTAAGGAAAGTTATAAGGGCATAGGCATAAGACACTTGTGTTAAGGGGTAAGAGAATATGAGAGCTAAAAAGAAAAATGGGGTTAGTGTGATCAAATCATGAAATATAAAAGCTATAAATTTCTACCAAGGTTGAGTTAGATAATTATAGTAAGAGAGAAGTGATAGAGTTGACGATAGGAAACGTCTATCAAGATCCCTGAGGATGAGGGATATTATTTTTCCTTAATGCATTTATTATCGGGCCCGAGAATTGCATTATGTAGCTTAATTTGCATCTGAACACTTTACATAATTGCATTATACATGACATATTTTTCATGATAAATATGCATACATGTGTTGTATAACATGAGCATGGCATATAAATAGCCCTAATAGCAAGAGACTTGATAAAGCTAAGAAAAAGAGAGAGAAGTGATTTAGTGATAATAGAAAAGAAATGATAGGGAATAATTAGTAGAAAAAGGATTATAAGGAAAGCACATAAAGGGACTAATGTTGACATGAATGGATAAGTAAAGAAGAACTTAAAGTGCTAAGTGAGAACACCATTGGAATTATAGTGAAAATGAAATAGTGGAAAGTGTACTAATAAAGTACAATGAAAAGAAAAGAATAGCTTAACACTTTGAGCTTAAAAGGGGAAGTGGACAAGGTAGTCAATGGAAATAAAAATATCTATGAGAAAGGTGATAAAAATGAAATATAGGAACTACTAGGAATATGAAAGAAAATTAGTCTGAGAGACCTCCTTAAATGTCTTTAAGGCACAAATATGTGGGATAAGCAGTCAATCAAAAGAAATGATAAAGTAAGAGCAATGTGGCATATAGTTAAGGTGATCAAAGAATTTGCCTCGGATGGATTATATCAAAGTGAACCAATGGTAATGTTGATAAAAACAATAGAAGGAGAATACATACTTCAGTGCCTGAGAATCTTAGATGGAAGCTTAAATAGAAAGGATTTGGAAAAAATATAAATGAAGGTATTGCCTTCTAATGCTAGGATTCGTATCAAAGATTAGTTCCAAAGAATGAGACGGTGTGAGCAATCATAAATAAGATAAAAGGTAAGAGAGTCTAGAATGGATGAATTTGCCTTATGTATAAGATAAAGGAAATTAAGAAAACAAAGATATGCAGAGCTTAGCATTGGATGAAATGCAAGTGCATAAGAATACTTCCATAGTGCTCTGGGTTTTAGCTATTAATAGAGCATGAAAGCATAATATTGTAAAAGTATACTTCTTATTTTTATTCAATAATAAAAGATGACTAAATCAGATGTAGTAGGGTTAAAGATCACATTAGGGAAGCTCCACCCGTAACAAAGAAAAGTGGAGATAAGGGTTCATAAAAGAAAACCTCCTAATAAAGAAGGGAAGAACTGAGAGAAAATAAGGGTTTTATAAACTTAGGTGGTCTAGGAAAATAAATTGAGGACAAGGGTGTATCTATAAAAGATTGTATATAATTAAGGTATAAAGGTCTAAACTTATTAGAGAAAAAAAAGGGGAGTGAATGCAAAAAAAAAAAGTTGAAGTAACTAATCATATGACCATGAAAAATTTTTAGGACAAAATTTCTTAAAAAGGGAAAAATTGTAATCCCAAAAAATCATCATTCTAAGAATAGCACTCCTGAGCTCGATACAGTGCCTTCTAGGGCATTGAAGGACCATATAGTAGCCAACAGGGGGCATTAGTCAAACAACTTTGATTGAATAAAAAATGATGAAAACAAGTGAATTAAAAATTTTAGCAAAAACAATAAATCATTTTAGATTAAGAACTAGTAAATACTGACTTCAGTTAAAATTGTGCTAAGATAGCTCCGGGAAGTGCCTGAATGCAGCAAAAAATAGCACACCCTAAAGCTCAAAAATTCCAATGAGTTAACTGGTGAAGGAATTTTAATATTCCAAGGTCGTTTGATAATTATTTAGAAATTTTGAATTACATAAGTGAATAGTAACCTTAGTTCCTGAAGGAATTTTGACTTGAAATTTTATGGGACCCTTAATGGAGATTATTGAGAATTTTTGGCAGTAGAATTATTATTTTTAGAGGACTAGAGAAATTATTTTGAATTTCTCAAGTTTAAAAGAAAATTGGGCTAAAATGGACTATCAAATTGACATGTGGCGCGATCAGGGCCATCCACCTATCGAATATAAATAGGCTAGCACATATTGGAGTGCCACATGTGCCAAAAGCCATCTCCTCCCCCATTCTACCTCACATGGCTGATGCCATTTTCAAGTCCTCTCCCCTCCATTTTTTTCTTCATTTTCTCTCTCCTTACACCATTAAATCCCATAATTTTTATAAGGTTCTTGGCCTTTACAACTCCTGAAAGCTAATCCAAGTGACAGAATTGAGAAAAAAGCCTAGAAAGTGAGATATGAACATATGGTGAATAATGCCATTTTAGTAAGTGGATTTTTTTTAGGTTTCACATTTTTAATCTATGGTATTTGATATAAGGATGTTATGTGTGAAGACATATCTCAGTTTAGAGTTATACTAATTTTTGTAGAAATTTTCTAAGTATGAAGCCATTATAATTGTAGTGATTTAGAGGAATTGATAGAGGAAGAGGAAATTGATGGGTTCGAAGTGGCTTCGACATGACTTAAAGCCCACTGTAATTGAATTAGTGGAAACTTGCATTGTATTTATGTGTGGAGAAATTTAGATGAGCAAATGTGTGTGTGTAAGTATATTTTGTTTAAATGTAAATAAAATGGGAATGATCTTAGGATGGTAAAATAAACAAGTGAGAATAAATAAAAGAAGGAAATCAATGTGTTTCTGAGGATGGTGAGTTAGGTCGAATGGTGTGTGTGTTAATGTATGGCAATTGATAGAAATATAATATTAGTATGGTGAGATTTGAATTAGTGTGATGATTAGAAGAGGAAAATGTGATAGATGGTTAGGCATAGAAATGTGGTTATGTATGGATTAGAGATAAGTTGGAGGATATATGATAATGTAGTAAGAAAATAGATGTAATGAATGTAAACAAGATAAGTAGTGATGTGGGTCATTGAGTAATTTAGGGAATGGACCTTTGTATGTGAAATATGCATATAATGGTTACCAATAGTGGAAAAAAGAGAAGGAAATAAGTGAATAGAAGAAAACATGTTTAAATAAATTATTAGTCCTGAAAAGTAATTGAGCAAAAAGGAATGGTATTGATGAAGGAAAGAATATAATTTATATTGAGCAAAATACATTGTATAAATATGTGAATTACATAGCAAGCATGTTTTAATATAGTTACTAACAAATCTAACATACTTACAGGCACTACGAGAATTATGAAAAGATATAGTGGTTGTTATGTGGATTTCAATGATATGGAAAGTAATTAAGTAAAGATTATCTAATGTGTTGATCTAGAATTGGAATGGATTATATAGATACATAACTCATAAAAATATGTTCAAAATGTTTGTAAGAAATAGTGTCGAATTCAATGAATAGTAAGGAAACAAATAAAGTAATTGTGATAGTAAAAAGAAGATTATGAATTATGGATTAAAATTGAAAGAGTTGAAGTATTTAATAAAATAATTAGTCCTTATTAGTGGGTTCTAAAATATTTACACAGAAGCTCTTAAACATAGTAAATAAACTAATGTGTTTCTATTACGCAAAAGAAATTATGAAAGGTATAAAAGGACTATCCATGTGAAAGTAATGTAGAATGATAACAATTGAAATGAGTTAAAATTTTATGGAGTGGAAAGTAACTAAATGAATAGTGAAATGCAAATGACCATATGAATAGTGGGCTGAGAAAAATGACTAAATGAATAGTAACATGGAAAATGACCAAAAGAATGTTGAATCGTGAGAATGTCCGCTAACTAAAATGAGGTGTGTAAAAGGGCATCAATATTGGATATAATGAATAATAATAAGAATAAGACAATATTGAAAAGATTATGATTAGATGAATAAATGGTAAGAAATGGATTGGCCTAATGGTTAGAATGTACTTGATAGGTTGACCAGTCAACTAGAGATTCGCAACTGCTAATAGGTGAGTCTGAATAGATTTTAGCTTGTGCATGGCGGGTGCAGCCACTGAGCATTCATTTAAGCTTGCACACTCCTGGTATTAGGAGGTTTAGGGACTAATCCTTGCTATCCACTTGATGATTGTGGATACTGAGAGGTCTTACAGGGTTGATCCCTGCTATCTATAAGATATATGATGCTAACGATGTTGATATGTATTAAGATATTGGGAGATCCCATGGGGGTGATCCTTGCTATCCCCATTATAGATATTGGGAGGTCCATAGACTGATCCTTGCTATTTACTAGTTCAATGTTAAGAGGTTCCTAGCAACTAATACCTGCTATTGGATAGAGGGTGTGTACAGACATTGAGGTTGAGAAAGTAGGCCACTGTATTGGATGATATTTGATATTGCTTTGTTCGGTTCTTGGACTAAGTAGTACAACTACCAAGGCCCAAAATAGGGGCCACTACATAATATGATTCTTGATATCTAGTGATTGGGAGTTTTCCCTAACTTTTTGGGCTATAAATGAAATGACTAAAAAGTCTAAATGAAATTAATGACATACAATAAAGCCATTGGCATCTTAAATTGTAATATTTGGAATAACTTGGGAGAATAATCAATTGGAAGAATAGATGACCCGTAAAAGGGTATTTAATAGATAGTGTTAATATTATAATAAAACCTAAAAGGTTTAAATAATTTGTGTAAGTAAGATAGATAGTAAAGCATAGATTAAAGAGACTTAACCAAGTAAAGTAATGTACTAAATAGACTATGATGTATTAAATAGACAAAGTGTCAGAGAGACCAATACAAGGTAAAGGTAAGCTGACTAATGTATGATGAGAATAAATTATTAAACTACTTATACAAAGTAATAGATGGTTTTAAGGGAATAGTAAAAGATGAAAAATAAGTAATGTTTCAAATAAAGAGGGCTAAAGGATGGAATAAAATGACAAAAACATACAATTAATAGTCACTGAGGTATATAAAGGAGTTTGTTGGTACTCTCAAAACATCCTTTAATAATTTTATTGTAGTTAATTATAGAATAGGTAATCAAAAAGTTATACAAGGAATAAAGATCTTATTGGAGTCCATGACCTCATGCACCGTGGAAAATTAATAGCCATGGATCCCAATAATGAGATGATTTGTCAAAAAATATCAAAACATGCAGTAAAGAGAAAGGATTTAGAAGATTTTTACCGTTTATCTTTGAAATCAATTCCTTTCTATTTTTCTTCAGACTGAGTTATCGTAAACCATAGTGTTCTAGTACGAAGCACCTCCAAGGTATCCATAGTAGAATAAAGAGACAAGAACTCACAAATAAAATAATAAAAAAATCCAAAATCCTAGGGCTAGTGGGCAATCGGATTTTTCAAAAATAAGGGAGGAAGCAGAAAATAATTTTTCGTTCAGCGGCTCTTTTTCTATATAACCCAAAATCTGACTTCAGTAGGGTTTTTATACCTTTTTAGTTGCTATTCTAGGTTAATAATTATGGGCCCTTTTAACTCTTAAAAGGCTGACCTAATTTGGGCTTTTAATTAAATCAAATAAAGGCCCGAACTGCTTCCTTCTTATGCTTATGCATTAGGGCCAAAATAGGGTTTTTAGGCTAGCTCTTGGCTCAAAGCCCAATGCATGTTTTTCCTCTTATTTTATTTATTCCAATGAGATCTAATGCAATCTAATAATCTATAATTTTACCTCATCTCCCATATCCTATAAGTGTGTGACCTTATAGGCTTTCGTAGCACATTGGCAGCATATAGTGAATTAGAGTTCTAGTTGGACTGGGACTCTATGATTAATCTCATTAAATCATTGTTAATTCTGAATTAATAAATTCACTTAAGTACTAGTAAAAAGAGGCATCTAGCCATGCATTATGAATACCCAAGTGTCAGAAGGTCAGTGGTTTGACCATTTTAACCTTCTATATGTAGTTACCATGCAATTAAATCCTTTCACCACACTTATCCCATCTAGGTTTTAGTATGGATTTGTGTTAACTCAATGCTTAATTAATTGTGTCTAATTAAGCTCTGAATATATTGATTCTAATATTTATATCTTTCTTGCTAAAATGCCCTTGTGAATCTAATTCACTTTGCATTTTACTCTAGCTAAAGATTTCTGAATAAAGACATTCTATTAGAAATGCGAGATAAACTCCCCACTATAATCTGAGGTGGTGAATTCTTTATTGATCACTTAACTACCTTTAAGTAGATCATGCTA
>CANXYI010678643.1:0-10686 GCA_948208565.1 Hura crepitans
CTATAAAATGAATAAAAGTTTGATAAATATGACATAAGAATATAGATTATACGACCAAATTAAGGTAATGTGATAAATGTATATAGGTAAACAATATGCATAACAATGTGTGTGCATTTGGCATGTTATGACTGTATGGCATTGCATGCTTAATGCAAATTTGTCTGTGTACCTATGTAAGCATATTTTATTGAATACAACACTAAGCATTATGCTTAGTGCATTGTATTTTTCAATTCATAGGTAGTAGATAGAAAGCTCAACAAGCCCTAATCGCAGTAGTATAATGTAAAGGAGTTATTCACATGTGTTTTAGTTCATTTTTATTTTATAGTGTGATGTAATATTATAAGTAGTTGGCACTTATATATAAATATAATAGGTCTAAAATATTATGATATACTTTTTATATGGTATGTTAAGATTTAAACCTATATTATACAGGTTATGTTCTTATGACTTGAATATGTGTGGATGAGACTGCATGTTGTGATATGACTGCTTGGCAGATTGAGATGAGATGAGGACCAAAAGGGTCCAAGATGTTAGTTGATGATTGAGATGATATAAAAGTGCTATTTTATGCACATTTATCTTTGGGATATATCATGATACAATCATTATGTTGCCAAAATTTTGTACTAATAAGATAGTTATGATAATATGTGTGATTTTTGTATAAAATGGTTTTAAAAAGATAACAGTAAAGTTAAGATAAGTTAGTTTTTATGTCATCTCTTATTAATATTAGCAATGATTCGGGTAAGAGTTGTCACAATGTCACATCCCTCATTTGGATCTGACTATCGGGTTAAGGGAGGGGTACTATAATAATAAAACTATAAATATATAGTAATTGAACTAGAAATGTGGCACCCTATATCTGAACTAGTTAATTAGTCATATATAAAGATATTGCATAAAGAAAGCATGAAAAGTTAAGATGATGAATGATTTATAGAGAAAAGCTTAAGTGTCAAATGATTCAAGTTAAGAGAGGTCATTCTATGTAGAGCACAACATTGAGAAGGTAATATAGAAATATGAAAATAGAATAAACAAAGTAGAAATACAAGTTAGTGGCATAACATAAAAAGAGTCCCTATTAATTTTGTTGATGAAATTATTTTAAGAGGGGAAGAAATATCACACCCAAAAATCTTGAGTCATGAATAGTTTATTTTGAGAATTGAAATGGATTTTCTTACTTTTCAATAGTACATGTATATAGGCTGTGAGTGCAATTTGGCATGAAAATAAAATCTTTTGGATAGTTAACAACACATACAAACATGCAAGTGAGTAGCACTTTTTGAAGGGTGAATAGTGCTTCCCAAAACCCAAGATACACTAATGTTATAGGATGAAAGGATTTTTTAAAAAAATAAATCGAAAATTTTGGTTTGAATATGAAGTCATTAATATGGTTAAAAATAAAAGTAAAGTTTTTACTGCAGAGTTTCATAGATAGGAACCTAATTTAGAGTTGAACAAAAAATTCAGTGTTTTTGTTTGAATAGACCCAGGAGTGTTATAAGCTAATATTAAAAAATTTCAAGAATTTAATGGAATTAGAATTGTAAATTTTTAGTTAATGGGAAATTTATAAAAATTAAACAATGTAAAATTGCCATTTAAAAATCAAACTATCGAGGTTTTTAGGTTTGGTATTTTTAGCCTTTTAAGTAATAATATGTACAATTATTTTGGACTTGAATATAGGTAAATTAATAGAAGAATGGAAGAACAAAAATAAAAATAGAATTAAAAGAAGAAAATAAAGAATTTTTATTTGGGCTTTAATATGAGCCACTAGATTTTTAATGATATCATCTTGGCACCCTTGATTTAGTGATAGAACACCCAATTCTAATAGCCTAAGAGGACATCTCTAGTAGTTTTTTTCCTTCTTCTTCTTCCTTCTCAAAACCCTAATAGCCATTTGAGCTCTTTATGTACAATTTGGCTCATTCTCTTTTTTAAAACTCATACTTCCTAAAACCAAATCAACATTTCATCATAGGATTAAGCTTTTTCAAAGGTCAATTAATAAGGTCTTAAGTTGGCAATTTTTTGATTTGAATATCAAAGGTAAATACTAACCAACTTTTAATTTTGTACTCTTTTTTGAGATCTAATAATTTTTATGAGTGTTTAAAAATTCCAATTGAAGTTATTTAAAGTTAATTTTGGTTTTGATGCTTGTGGATTTTTCTATGATTTGTATAAGTAATATGGATGAATAGTGACCAAGTATGAGGGAAAGGCTTTGTTTTGAGGTTTTATATTTTTTATAATGTTGTAATATGACACCCGCCTACCGAATTCCTGAAGAAACCCAACAGGCAATGCACTTCCCGATAGGTTACCCATTATAGGATTGCTCTAGAGGTAATCTCCTTAACACTTATGGACTATTCTAAAATTCTATCAAGTTTTGCTTAGATGTCCAGTCTAATCCTCAATCACATTCATACATGGTCTGACAAAATTAGAAAACTCATTTACAAACACTTTCCAAGTCAAAAAAATTAGGCAGCATAACGGCTACCTAGGTGACATACCAAAATTTTTTTCACCTGTTAAAAGCACTTTTATAGGCAAACAATCCATAAACCTCTATTGGGACCCTTCTAGTCCCTTAGTCAACATCAACACACATCAAATACAAATCAAAATCATGCACACATGGCCTCAGGCCCATAGTTATCAATCCATAAGAAAACCAAATTAACACAACACTTACTTATATATATCACACCTAAGTTTTGTATACAGACATAGCAGCTTTTAAGCATGCTAACCCAAACTTATGAGATTTTAAATGAGTGCCACTATTAGAAAGAAAAACAACTTTCTTTACCCTTTAACACTTGAATGGCTATATTGTATGATAATCGAGGCTAGTTTGCTTATCCTTGTTACTTGCACACCACAACATAGGTACATTGAGTATAAAACTCAGTAGTGAATTTAAACCATTTAAAGCATGCATTAACACACACATACAAGCCTAAATAATATTCTAGGTGTAGTGTGTGAGCAACATGCTAGATGATTTATGTCATATTTTCTTCAAAATTACCAAAATGCCACTGTGGTGTATTTATTAAAATTTACTATTAGAAATTATCATTAATTAATTTAAATTTACATTTTTCCACTATTTTAAGTCTATTTCATAGGCCCGAATAGATAGACAACACTTACAGACACTAGATTAAGAAGGAATTGAAAAATGTGTAATAACCCACATTTTGGACCCTAACCGCTGCACTGGCCTAATATAGCCATAAGGAATAGTTCATAGGAACCTCCCAAGGAGCTAAAATACTGAGTAACTATGCATAAGGATCAGCCCAAAGTCCTCCCAAAGGCACTGACCATGTCAATTAATTCCTTCGGGTCTGCCCAATAGACTAATACAGTGGCTCTTTTGGGACCTTCGCCATTGCACTAGTATAGTCTTATATATAATCAATAATAAAGAGTGTTTGCCCTACAGACTAGTGTAGTGGCTCAATTATGACCTCGGTCACTGCACCGGCCTAGTCTAATAAATAGACAGTTTAGTAGCTATTAATCCTTAAGTTGACTAGTCAACCCATCCAATGGGTGTCTAACTAATGGGCCATCTGACTTTATTTTAAGTTTATTTCTTTACTGATCATCTTTTTATAATATTACAAGTTGAAAATGAGATAGTTATAATTTTTATCAAACAGTCGATTTTTGACCCGGACAATTATAGGTCATTTTTAGCCTTATTGGGCAATTATGGGTAAAATTTTCTATAACATTTTAACCCATTTATGAAGGAATAATTACAAGCATATCAAATCTAGTCTAGCCCATTATTTTGGCTAAATTGTTCACATGTTAAACAATTATTTTAATTATAGTCCCAAAATCTTTTTTAATAGGATAGCTTTAAGTCATTTTATCGATTTGCAATGGCCATTTTAGGTTCATTTTAGGTCCTTTTTTAGTGCTAATTGCACTAACAGTCATGCATTTCCATAGGCCTAAAGCCAAACTCAAATAAGGATATCACTTTGCCATACAAATGGCTTCCATGCCAAGTTACACAATTATCACAAATTAGGCCATTTTAAGGTATAATTTCATGCCTAAAACTAGTCCAATTTACAAGTCCATTTGTCATGCCATTTCAAGCCAATTTTAAGTTCTTTTTTCAATCTTTTTTCCATAATTTAAAAATGTCCCATATGATATCCATTTCATGCCATACTAAGCATGCACATTTACCTAGATTATGCCATATAAACAATGCCACATTCATGCCACAAATGTCATGCCATTACACACACATGTGTTAGCTAGGCCATACCTCATTTTCATGCCAATTTACCTTGCAAAGCTCTCGGCCAAAAGCCTCAATTTGCCTTACACAAGCTTTTAATCCCATTCAAGCACACATTGCACATTTAAACCTCACACACACATTATGCCTTAGACATGCAAACTAAAGCCACATACACTTTAATCATGCCTCGGCCACATTCACACACACACACATAAGCTTCATTTCACCAATCTCTTTGCCTACACCTCACATGCCATCAATGGAAAGCCATATATCATACCATATGCTAACTATTCGTGCAATATAGTTAGACTACCCACCAACTAACCTCTTGGCTAAAAGAAGACACACTTCAAAACTTGTAATTCTCACCATATACCCACACATTTCAAGCATCTTTCATGCTATATGTCTTAAATATTATGCCATAACACCTTAATAAGCTATACACACACATAAGCACAAAACTCTTGGCTAAAAGGAGAAATTACCCCATGCATGCTTTCCACCCAATTACAATCCCAAGCACTCATTCTATAAATTATTAGTTTAATTACATGCCTAATCTATTAAATCACACACATTAGCTAAATTTTCTACTACTTCCACACAAGGATTCCAAGCTTAAGTCATAACTTCATCATATATGCTTTAATAGCTTTAATTCACTTACCTCCCTCTCCAAGGAGTTGAATTCCACACTTCAAGCATGAAAGAACTCATTAATACCTCACTTTATTCCTTAGTCTCTACACACACTAATATCCCTTCAAAAATTTACCAAAAATCACACACTCTTCCAAATCAAATTCTAATCACATAGGTGTTCTTAGAATCATCAACCCCTTTTTAGTCCTACTTGGTGTACACCTTGAGCTATCTTGAATTTTCTTAAGCCCTAGGGACTTCTATGGCTTTCAACACCTTCACAAATCAATTTCTAACACAATTAGGGGATTTATGGTGATAATAGGCAAGGGAAAAGCTTCTTTGAAGGAATGAAAATGTTGGCTTTTTGCTAGAAATGGCATCGAGATAGCAAAGGGGAGAAAGAAGAAAAAGAAGGGAAGAGGCGAGTGGAGGTGGCCAAGTGGCCACTTAAGTGGCAAATGGGGGTTTATATAGGTGGTGATGTGATATAAGTGGGGCCCACATACCACCTAATAACCCGAAACAACTTGATTTCGATAAAAAATTTAAGGAATTTTAAATAATCACTCAAACCTTTAAAAACCATCACCTTTGTTATAAAAATCCTTGATTAGTCCCATTTAGAGGCTTGTAAAATTTCACAGCCAAATTCTACCGATAGGATAGTTAACCAACTACCTTAATTTATATGTAAAACTTTGAAATTAAGGAAATTTGCAAATGACCTCAGAATTTAAAAATTCTTTCACCAATTGACTTAGAGGAATTTTTAACCTTTAAGGTATGGCATTTTTAAGTTTGGTTGGGCACATCCTGGGTCATTCTCAACTCGACTCTATATAAGCTTATGACCCAGTAGATTACAGCCTAAAATAATTTCTTAGTTCTGTTAAATCTTTAAATGAAGTTAATTTCATCATTTTATGACCCTTCAAAGTTTCATGACTAGTACCCTTGCCTCGATCCTCATAAAGGTGACTCGACACTCCGAGAACACTTTTTGGCCTCAGTGGTCCTATCCACAGTGCCTCGACTTACCGGCATTACAATTCTTCACCTCTTAAAAAATTTTATCCTCAAAATTACCTAAAGTAAATAGGTGTGGATACTTAGCCATCATCTACTCTTCAGGCTCCTAGGTAGCATCTTCTACATTATGATGTCTCCAAAGAACTTTAACCAAAGGAATTGCTTTATTCCTCAACTGCTTCACTTCTCTGGCTAGTATTTGTATTGGTTCTTCTTCGTAGCTCAAGTCTGGTTATATTTCTACATTGGTTGATGGGACAATGTGAGAGGGATCTGATGTATATCACATTAGCATTGAGACATGAAACACATCATGAATTTATGACAATTTAGATGGCAAAGCCAGCATGTGTGCTAGAGGTCCCACTTTCACTATGACCTTATATGGTCTAATGAATCTGGGGCTCAACTTCCCCTTTTTCCCAAATCTAAGGACCTTCTTCCATGGAGATACTTTTAAGAACACTTTTTCACCAACTGCATACTCAATATCCCTCTGTTCTGAATTAACATTGGATTTCTGCCTATCAACTATCGCTTCTAGTCTTTCTCTAATCACTTTAACCTTTTCCTCTATTTCTCTAATTAGATCAAGTCTTGATATCTTATTCTCCCCAAGCTCACTCCAGCACAAAGGAGTTATACACTTTCTACCATACAATACTTCATATGGGGCCATACCAAAACTAGTCTCATAGTTGTTGTTATAGGCAAACTCAACTAGAGATAAGTATTGATCCCAGCTGCCTTTAAATTTAATGGCACAGTTGTGTAACATATCCTTAAGCACTTGTATCACCCTCTTTGACTGTCCATCTGTCTAAAGGTGAAAGGCTTACTATAGGTCAATCTAGTGCCTAAAGCTTCATGTAACTTCTTCCAAAACCTATAAGTGAATCGAAGATCTCTATTAGAAATAATTGCCATAAGTATACCATAAAGTCTAACAATCTCATCAAGATATAGTTTAGCCAACTTTTCCAGTGAGTAGTCCATTCTAATAGGGATAAAGTGAGCTGTCTTGGTTAGTTTGTCAATAATCACCCACACTACAGCACATTTGCATCTAGTCACAGGTAATCCAATTACAAAATCCATTGTTTTCTTTTTCGACTTCCACTTTGATATTGGTATAGGATGCAACAATCTAAAAGGAACCTAACGCTCAGCCATTACCTACTAACATGTTAGATATCTAGCAACATGCTCTACCACGTCTCTCTTTATACCTGACCACTAATACTAAGGCTTCAAGTCCAAATACAACTTAGTATTACCAGGGTGCATAGAGTAAAGAGCTTCATGAGTCTCTTTTAGTATTTATAACCTCAGGTCATCTGTACTAGGTACACATAACCTACCTGATAATACATACATCCATTCTCTCTCAAATCAAATCTCGATGCCTTCCCTTCTTGGACTTTACTTACTAGTTGCATAAGTGACTCATCTCTACCCTGGGCTTCCTTTATCTACTATCTAAAATCTGGTTTAATATGTAACTTAGCCAATACAACATTTTCCTTAGTGCACCATAATTTAGCATTCATAGATCTGAAAGTTACAATGAATTTCTTGCTCAATACTTCTACTACCACATTAGCTTTTCCTAGATGGTAATCTATTAAGCAGTCATAATCCTTAATCAACTCCAACCATTTTCTCTACCTCAAGTTCAATTCTTTATAAGTGAGAAGGTATTTTTAGACTCTTGTGGTCAGTGTAGATATAACATTTCTCACCATACAAATAGTGCCTCTAAATTTTCAAAGCAAAAACAATAATAGCTAGCTCCAAATCATAAGTACAATAATTCTTCTCATGTGGCTTTAACTGTCTTGAAGCATAGGCTACTACCTTTCCTTCTTGCATCAGCATATAACCTAAGCATTAAGTGAGGCATCATTGTACACTACAAGGTCCTTACCCTATTTAGGTTGAATTAGGATAGGAGCTTCCATCAACATCTATTTCAGTTTCTCAAAACTAGCTTGACATGTATCATCCCATTCAAATCTCACATTCTTTCTAATCAGTCTTGTCAAAGGGGCTATAATTAAAGAGAATCTCTTCACAAACCTTCTGTAATACCCAACTAATCCTGAGAAACTTGTATCTCTGTCACATTCCTCAAATATTCCCACTCTAACACTTCCTTGACCTTGCTGGGGTATACTTTGATGCCTTCTACTAACATTATGTGTCTCAAAAAAGCTACTTTAGTCAGCCAAAAGTCACACTTATTCAGCTTGGCATACAACTGTCTCTCCCTTAGAGTCTATAACACCACTCTAAGATGTTGTTCATGTTCCTCCCTGGTCTTAGAGTATACCAGAATATCATTAATGAATACTACTACAAACTGATCTAGATAAGGTTAAAATACTCTATTCATTAAGTCCATAAAGGTTGCCAAGGCATTTGTGAGACCAAAAGGCATCACCAAAAATTCATAGTGCCTGTATCTAGTTATAAATGTAGTCTTAGGAATATTAGCTTCCTTAACTCTCAGCTGATGGTATCTAGATCTTAAGTCAATCTTGAAAAATACACCCACACCTTTCAACTGATCAAAGAGGTCATCTATTCTAGGCAAAGGATATTTGTTTTTCATTGTCACTTTATTCAGTTATCTATAATCAATACGCAGTCGAAGTGAGCCATGTTTCTTCTTCAGACACAACACAGGTACTCCCCAAGGTGAAACACTAAGTCTGATGAAATCCTTATCTAACAGTTCTTATAATTGCACTTTCAATTCTTTTAGCTTTGTAGATGCTATTGAGTAAGGAGTAATAGAAACAGGAGTTATACCAAGATACACCTCAATTTCAAAATGAAGCTCTCACTATGGAGGCAAACCTAGCAACTCATTAGGAAACACTTCAGGAAACTTATACACTATAGGAATCTATTCAAGTGTTGGGGTGGAAACATTAGTATCAATGACATAGGCTAAGTAAGCTTTACACCCTTTTTAGATGAGTTTCATTACTATAACAGTTAAGATAAGGTTATTCACACAATTTCTCTCATCCACAACTGTCACTATCTATCCCTTTGTAGTCTGAAGGGTTAGCCTCTTATTTTTATAGTCAAGTATAGCTCGATGCTCTAACAACTAGTCTATTCCTAGAATCACATCAAACTCATAAAAAGGCAATTTAATTAAATTCACAGGAAATAGACTTTACTAGATCACTAAATGGCATTGTTTATGCACTTTGTTCACATACACACTCTATCCTATAGGATTACTAACTTGTATATCTATGTTCACATGCTCAGATTTTAGTCCTCTATTATGTGCCTATATGGTGCATACATATGAATATGTGTATCTAGGGTCTACCAAAGCCAAAATTGGAACATTAAATAAATAAAAAGTACCAGTTATAACATTTAGTGCTGCTACCTCTTCTCTGGCTCTAACATCATACTGTCTACCTGGGGCACAGGCTTCTAATCTGGTCCCTTGACTAGGACTAGGTTGATTCCTTTACTCTATCTTTGACCCTTGATCTAAGGTGCAATTATGGATGCCTGAGTATGAGCACCCTCAGGCTGTCTCTAAGGACACTCTCATTAATAGTGGTCTCTAACACCACAAGTAAAACACTCTTCTCTTCTACCAGCCCTACACTATCCCCAATGCCTCGTATTACAAGTATTACAAGTCAGGGGTCCATTCTTATTACCTAAAAGACTAGGAGTACTAACAGCTTTAAAAGGTAATCGGGTCTGACTGTGGAAGCTTGCTTAGATCTCTGAGATTGTACCTATCTCAGTGCCTAATGCATATATTGGGACTGAGATGGTGTCTCTCTCTTTCTTTTACTATCACCTAGGGCTGCACTAGATTGCCCCATAGTGAACTGTCTCTTTCTCTAGAAGAAATCTCTCTTTTATTATACCATTTCCTCTATGTCATAAGTAGATGCCACTAACAAAGCAAAGTCTATTACCCTTGGGTTTGCTATCTGCATTCTCAACTCCATATTTAACCCCTTCATAAATCTTTTACACTTTTCCTCTTTATTAGGAAAGAACACTTCTGTGTATCTGATCAACTGAGTAAAATCTTTCTCATATTCAGCCATTGTCCTCCTGCCTTATTTCAAATCTAGGAATTCCTACTTTCACTTATCCTTATAAGACTCAGGGATATATCTCTTCTTGAATTCAATTAGGAAAAACTCCCATGTGAGCTCTGCCACTAGCTTCCTCCTTTTGATAGTATCCCACCAATGGTATGCTTTTTCCTATAGAAAGGAAGTTTCACACTTTAGACTATCTTCTTCTGAGCATTCCAGCTATTCTAAAATCTTGAAAGTCCTTTCTAACCAGTACTCCACTTGTGCTACATCATCCTCTTTCATTTCCTAAAAATCCATAGCTCCTATCTTTTTAATTCTCTCCAATGGTGTCTTTTGCATAGGAGCTAGTGGTGGTGGAGGTATTAGAGCTGGTAAAGGAGGTGGAGGTGGATCAGTAGGTGTAGAGGTATGTGTCACACCCCAACATTCAATCCGATTTACTCACACATAGAGTGAGAATTAAAGGAAACCATGGGAAATAAAATTGATGTATGGATCGAGTAGAGTCAATTGGTATGAATAACAGAGCGAAAATTTACCGAGGGACATAATAGTCATTTTTCAAATTGTTAGGTGCAATTC
>CANXYI010678713.1:0-12457 GCA_948208565.1 Hura crepitans
ATTTTACATTAAGTTCACTTACTCATTAACTCCATACCTCACGACATGCAATACCTAATTACCATTTTATTTATGCCACATACCTTTAATTATACTTACATATACACACATACCCCTTTATGTATCTCTCGGCCA
The DNA here is from genome assembly GCA_948208565.1 of Hura crepitans. Lineage (NCBI taxonomy): Eukaryota > Viridiplantae > Streptophyta > Magnoliopsida > Malpighiales > Euphorbiaceae > Hura > Hura crepitans. The sequence continues at coordinate 136 of CANXYI010678713.1, forward strand.
TAAGGTCACAAATACACACACATTTGATTTCTTATTTTAATCATGCCTACCTCTATCTCATCAATACACTCACATTCCATATACAACTTACTTACACACACACACACACACACACATACTTTGTATGCACATACCATTCTGCTATACCTTCATCACACACACACACACACACACACACATTATTTCCTTTTCTTTTCTTTATGCATTCATACTCTATGTTAATCTTACACATCACACATACTTTCACCAAGCACAAAACACCCAATATACATGCCTAAAACTATACTTCCATATACGCATATTAACACTTATAATGCAAAAATTAACATTAAATGCATATGACTTTAAATTCACTTATAGTGGGCTTCAGAACATTTCAAATACACTTTAGAACATTTGGTTTCCTTTTCCTCTATCCATTCCACCATTAGACTATAAACATATTAGGTTTTAGCTTAGAAAACTTCTACAAAAATCTACACAGCTCCAAATCAAAATATGTTTACATAGGAATTCTCTACACCTCAAATAATACCTAATAAAAATAAGAAACCTTAAGAAAAATCACTTACTCACCAAAAGGTCACTATTCACCAAGCTTTGAAATCTCCTTAAACAAGCAATCCTATGGCTTTTTCTCTACATAATTGTGTTCAAGAGATTATAGAGGCCAAGATATGGGTCTTACCTTGAAGAACCCACTTAGATTTAGGGGTAAAGTAAAGAAAAAAGAAAGGGAGGGAAAGAGGAAAATGGCATCGGCCATGGGAGGAGAAAGGGATAATGTGAGGTGATTTTACTCCCCTACACCCACACACACTATACACCTTTTATATTATGGTAGTGGATGGCCACAACCATGCCACATGGTGATCCAATGGCCTGATTAACCCTATTTATATTTTATCTTCAAAAATATAAATAAAATAATCAAGACTTCCAAAATTATTTCTTTTAATGCCAAAAATTCTCGAAACTCTTAATTAAGGGGTCCCTAAAATCTTAGGCCCAAATTCCAAGGGGATCTAGTGAACTATTCCCTTACATAATTAAGAAATTTTGAATAAATGCCAAACGACCTCAAAACATTTTAATTCCTTTACCATTAGATTATTTAGAATTTTTGACATTTAGGGTGTGATATTTTTAGGTCCATCTGGGTACATCCCGGGCCTCTTCTGGCACAGTGTTAATTAAAGTCACTATTCATTAGATCTCAGCACCAAATGATTTATTAGTTCTATTAAAAATTATAACTTTTCCATTTTCAATATTTTCTAGCCATTCAAAGTTTTATGACTTGTACTCCCCCTTCAGCTACCTCCATGGGACCTAGTTGCTCTAAGGGCACCATTTGCCCCTTGGATTACACTGTTCATAGAATTAGGGTTCATGAACACTACACATAAGCCCTATTAGATACCTACAAACCTATTATCTAGTCAATAGTAGTCTTAGAATACATTAGGCAATATACAATATACAACAAAAATAACATGAATCATAAATGACAGGCACATCAAATGAAATATGATTAGCATGAAATGATGGAATAATTTTCTATAATTGACATAAGTTGAATTAGCATGCATCACCTTGATAATATCATGACAACATAGACATCAATTAAGTTGGTAAGTACAAGTAAAAGCATGCAGATAAAATTGATATGCTAATGAGATGTATGTTGCTAATTATTATACACTTGAGATATGGAATTTTGAGTTTTATACATGTTTTCATAATTTAATTTATATATGTATGATTGTGGAGTTAAATGCTGAGGTGATATGAGAATTTATATAGAATCATGATTGTTAGAGATATAGAGGTCATAGATGTGCATGTTGATGTTAAAATAAAATTGTCTATAAGATTTAGACATAAACAAATAAGATTGGTTAATAAATTTAATTGAGATGATTAGAAAATTGTGAATGTGATAATATGAGTGTAATGACATGTGTATGATGACATGAGTATTTTAAATCAAATTATGTAGGTTTTGAGACATAGTGAACTAGAATAATGAAATAGGAGTATATTATTAGCAGTTTTATGTGAGACTATGTTTAAATGGAATGCTATTACTATATGCTTCTAACATATGTTTGCATGTGACACATTAGATACTGATAACCAATAAGGTAAATATAGGTACAATCATGCATATAATTATGCCATGCTTATGTAATAACTAAAAGAGGTAATGTATGTATAGGACATCAAAATTTGTATATGAAAACATTTATTGTGTAAATTGTTTGTACATGTGAAGAGTATGCAATAATAGTGGTACTGTGAACAATGTGTTTGTATGAATCTATGGATTATTTAAGGTTTAATTTATGTACTACTAAGAAAAATTTGCTTAGCTTATTAGTTATGGATTATTCAAGGTTTAATTTATATACTACTAAGCAAAATTTGCTTAGCTCATTGGTTGTTTACATACATAGGTTAAAGATTTCAGCATCAACAGAGGAGGTAATTACAAGAGGGATTTGTAGCTGGTGAAAAGTGTATAACATACTTATTGCATAGGCATGCATTCAATAGTTGTTTTACATCAATTAATTATTTCATTTCAGATGAGTTTTTCATATTTAGGGATGTAAAAATTTAAATTATGGTTTGGTTTTCTATCAGATTATTGTTATTAATTTTGGTTTAAATTTTAAAAGCCCTATTTTTTTTTATTTTTGGGATCCCATGGTTTAGAATTATGATAATGCATATCAAAATAGGTTGATTGAGATTAACTATTGAGAAATGAGGTTATCCTTGTCAATGTATAATAGTTTGTATAGGTGCATGTGTGAACACATAGTATATCTAGTACCTATGGCACATAATATGGCTCTCTTATGTCCAGTGTTTTAGGGTATTGGTGGGAGGGTTGTCATATTTTGTGGTATCAGAGCTTAATTTAGGTGGTTCTAGCCTGTGAACCATGAGTCCATTATACATGTGATTGCATTTGAGTGCATAACATGTATTATAATTTGTATTGTATTCAAATAAGTTGTGATCCACTTAAGTAAGGTTGGTCTTTGCCAATTTTAGGTATGTTATCCCTCTTTGATAAAGTTATCTATATATACTTTAATAGATTCTAGTTTAGCCCACTTATACCTTTGTATATCTTGGTCATGAAAATAGGGTTAAAAACAAAAGAAACTGAACATAACATACCAATGACTGACCTTTTTGAGACATAATGTGATAGTGAGTGAGATTTATATGTAATGCCTGTAAAACTTAATTTCATGAATAGTACCTACTAGGCATGAATAGTATATCCCGAGAAGTCGGGGCACTCTGTGATAGTCGAAAAGGGAAGTGCTACTCATAAAACTTTGATGGACTAAAAAATAATGAAAATGAAATAATTAAAACTTTTAACAGAACTAATAAATCATTTTAGGACAAGAACTAGTGAATAGTAACCGTAATTGAGTTTGTGTTGGGATAGCTCCAGGATGTGCCTGAATAGACCTAAAAATATCATACCCTATAGCTCAAAAATTTCAATGAGTCTGTTGGTGAAGGAATTTTAATATTCTGAGGTAATTTGATATTTATTTGTAATTTCTTAATTATACGAGTAAATAATAACCCTAACTCCCAGGGGAGTTTTGACCTAAGATTTTATAGGGCCTTTAATGGGAAGTATTGAGAATTTTTGGCACTAAAATTATGATTTTTGGAGGTCTTGAGAAATTATTAAGAATTTCCAGAGTTTGAAAGAAAACCAAGTTAAAATAGGCTGTTAGATCGCCAGACTAATATAAAAGGCCTTTGAATATATGGGTGTCACATGTGCTAAAAGCCCTTTCTTCCTCCTCTTCCACCCTATGGCCAATGCCATTGATGCCTAACCCTTCCCCTCTATTTTTTCTTCATTCTCTTTCCTCACATACCTGAACCCCATAATTTTTATATGGTTCTTTGCCTCCATGTTTTTTGAAGCCTTTCTAAGTGCCATAATTGAGAAAAAGAGGCTAGAAAGTGAGATATAAGTAAGGGGTGAATAGTAACATTTTTTAGTGTAAGTGGTTTTATCCCAATTTTTAATTTTGTTTTAGGTAGCCCTAAGGATTCTAAGAACAAACATGTAGTTAGATTTTGATTTAGACCTATGTGGAATTTTTGGGAATTTTTTCAACCCTAAATGTGTATGTTATAGGCAAAGAAGGAGAATTGGGTGAGCAAGGCTAACCAAGGGTCTAGACTAGTGAAAAAGGGTGTTTTCACACCCTAAGTATGTGAAATTGATGTAATCTATGTATGTGTTTATGTGTGTGCATGAAAATGTATGTATACATGTGTATGGAAGTGTGAGAGTGTATATATGTGTGCACATTTATGTGAAATGGATATGTCATTATGCTAGCATGATAATATAAAGCCTATGTGTGTGGTTGGTATGAAAGAAAAACATGTGTATATGTGTGTGCATGGTGGCAATGTGATGTGCATGTGTGTGTGGTAAGTGTTGGTAGTGAAATTAGGCTAAGAATTAGATATAAAGTATGCTTATAATATGGAATTGTTAAATGAAATAATGGATGGCAAATATGTATGGTATAAGCTAGAATGTGGTAAGGTGTGACAAGTATACATGTGTGTAAAAGTGACTATTAGTGGCAATGAGAATGTGGCATGGTATGGGTGAATATACATAAATGGATTAGACGAAAGAATATAAGTAAATGTGATGTTACATAATGATAATAATAATGGCATTGAGGTATGGAAATTTTGGTGATGATAATTTCAAATATTAATTCAATTGGAATAATAGTTTGATGATGATGACATGATAATAGGAGTAATGAAAATGACCAAATGAATAATGATATGCTCATAAAGTGACCTATAACTGGGGAATGTGTTTTAGTGTAAGTGTACACATAATTATGGGAATTATGATGAAATTATGAGTATTGATAAATGGCCTATAACTATGTTAATAAATCAATAATAGAAATTTGGCTCATATTAGTTTAGACACCCACTGGATGGGTTAATTGGTTAACTAGGGAGTTAATAGCAACTAGGGGTCATTACCTATATGATTGAGATGGCAGGTGCAACTATTAAGGTTCTATTAGTGAACCCTACACACTCAGGTATTGGGAGGTCTATATGGGCTGATCCCTGCTTACCCATTTTATTTGTGGATTTGGGAGGGCCAATGGGGTTGATCCCTGCTATCCCTACTGCTGTTGGGAGGTCTACTAGGACTGATTCCTACCACTCTGATTTAGGAGGTTCTCATGAACTGATCCCTGCTATTTGATAGATTTAGGTAGGTACAGCTATCGAGGTCTAAAATACGGGCCACTGCACAGTCTGGATCTCGGATCTAGTGTCTGTAAGTGTCACCTTTCTAGTATAAGCCTGAATAAGTAAAAAGAAGTACAATCTTAATATTGTATGAATGAAACTTTGTGACTTCGCTGACATGATTAAATTGATAAACTATGTGATAAAGGAAATTAAACAAGCTATAACACATAAAATGTAACGAGTGAAATAGACTGGTAAAGGGGTATAATTGTAATTATTTGAACTTATATGGTAACACTTAATGCATGTTGTAGATAGTAGCACGGTCCGACTTCAGAGTTTATAGTGTAGCTGAGCAGCCTCTTTGGTGTATATTTTCTATCTCTTTTGCATAGGTAAAAGTGAAGGCACTTGTGTATAGTAGGGGATTAGGTTCGTGATGTATATGTAGTTAGTTTTATATCTTGGAACATGGTAACTTGTAAGCTATAAACTAGTACTATTTAATAGACTTCTATATGTATGTTGTGTATTGATCTATACATATACACTTATATACATGTCTGCATGATGTGGATCTGAGACCCTATGTAATGCTCATGAAATTTAGTTTCATGAACATTACTTTCGAGCCATGAATAGTATTTGTGAGATGTCGGGGCACTATATGATGGTCAAAAGGGTAAGTACTGCTCGTAAAATTTTGATGGGCCATAAAATGATGAAAATGAAATAATTAAAAGATTTAGTAAAACCAATAAATCATAAGAGGCTACAAACTAATGAATTGTGACATTAGTTGGGTTTGTGCTGGGAATGGTCCAGGATGTGTCCAGATGGACCTAAAAATAACAAACCCTGAAGGTCAAAAATTCCAATGAGTTTATTGGAGAAAGAATTTTAATATTCTAAGGTCATTTAGTATTTATTCAAAATTTTTAGATTTCATTAGTGAATAGTAACTCGGGTTGACTATGAAATTGACCCAAAATTTTATGGGGTCTTTAATGGGCACAATTAAGAATTATTGACATGACAATCAATATTTTTAGAGGTATCAAAAAATTAAAATGAATTTTCAAAGTTCAAACCAAAATCGAGCTAAAATGTGCTGTAAAATCGAGGCGTTAAGTGAGCGGGGCCCATGAGCCATCCACTTATATGGGCTAGCACATGTGGAAAGCCCACAAGTGCTATAAAGTCATCTTTTCCACTAATTTTTGCCCAAAAGTAGATGCCATTTGTGAAACTCCCACTCCTCCATTTTTCTTTAATTTTTCCCTAAATAATCCACCAAAAATCCTAAATAATATATCAACCTTTACCTTCACATCATAAGTAACCTATTCTAAATGATAGAAAGTGAAAAGAAAGCTTAAGAAAGGAGAATCTACACCTTGGAAAATAGTGTCACCAAGACTTGTAAGTGTAGAAATTTAATTTTTTATTTTTGTTATGAAGACTAGGATGGATTTTAAGGCCATTCATGCAATTAGAATTGAATTTGGAGCAATATAGGATTTTTGAGGAATTTTCTAAGGTAAAGTGTGTGTATGTGTAGTAAAGGGAGGAGGAGAGAAAGAACAAGGCACTAGCAAGGCTTGAATGGTGAGAAAAGTTGTTTAAGGTATGTGAATTTGGGTTTCAATATGTGTATGTGTATTTTGTGTATGAAAAGTGAGATTTCCTTTTATGGAATTATGATACATGTATGTATACGTGTGTAAATTTATGAGATGTTTAATGTACTTTATTTGTATGCTTATGTGATGTATTTAAATGTGAGAATTGGTAAAGAAATGAATATGCAAAGTGAAGTTCAAGAAATGGCCGAATGGTCCATTGTGTGCTCGTGCATGTGTAATTAGTTTTTGAGTAAGTTAATGTCGTGAATATAAGTAGAAAATGGATTTCAAGATGTGTGTCTTATGAATGGAAATATTGTGTGATGAAATGTGTTAAGTGGCATGAAATTGTGTCATAAGAAAACATTCACATATAGTTGTGCAAATGAACTAAATTATGTGACATTTGATGTGTAATGATGTGAGATGAATAAATGGTATTATTGGTGAAACATGAATAGAAAAATGTGTGGATAAGTGATAATGAAGATCACCTAAAAATGCTATTGTGATAAGTGGTAAAAAATGGACCAAATGAATAGTGAAATATGACACTAAATATTGTTGAATGACCATCACCTAAATGAATAATTAAAAATTGGATTTTAAGGCCCATATAATTAGACACCCACTAGATAGATTGATCGGTCAACTAGGGAATAAAGTAGCTGCTAGGTTTGATTAATGCAATAATTTCTATTCTTATTATTATTATGGATAGGTGTAGCCATTGAGGTTCAATATGAGCCATTGCATGATAGTGCGGGTATAATCGCTAAGGTTCAATGGGAGCCACTATACTATACACCATAGTGCACGTATAGTAGTTGAGGTTCAATACGAGTCATTGTATGATAGTCTGGGTATAGCTGCCGAGGTTTAATGAGAGCCATTGTATAATTAGTAGGTATAGTTACCAAGGTGCAAAATGTGGGCCATTGCACAACTTTCATTCTGTTATCCAGTGTTCTTAGGCATAGTCTTTCTGTATGAGGCATATTAATAGTTAATCCAAATTAACAATGAAGCTATGTTATGAATTAAATATTAAATAAAGTCATATTATGAAATAAACAATGATTTACTTATGAGAATGAAAAATATGTCATGTTGAACATGTGCATTGTTGTATGTCATCTGTAGTTGTCTGTTAAACATTTGAACTACTATATATTGTCTATAATTGCATGATTGCATCTGTTAGTGTATACATGTATATATATTTTCCTCAAATTCACCACTAAGTTATACTTAGCATATCGATGTTCTGATGCATAGGTAGGAGATAGAGAAAGCACAAGAAGAGTAAAGCCTTTATAGCTGAAGAGTGTCTGGGGTATACATTTCTTTATCTATATTTTGTTTATATATATAGGAATGTACTTATGTATAGCTATAAAAAATGGGTATGGGAAATAAAGTGCTACCAAAAAAATGTTATAATGAGCTATGCTATGTAAATGATAATGAAGAAACTAAACTGAATGTTGTGTCTGTATATTTCTGATGATGATGGGTTTCAGACCTGGTAGCTATATATATATATATATATATATATATATATATATTATGATGTTATTATTGTGTATGATGGGTTAAGGGGACTAGACGAGTCTATATGGTTGAGATATGGATGATTGATATATAGAAGTGTGATTTCTTTGTAAGAAAAATTTTTGGTTTTAACTCGAATAGCCATTATGCTATCTGATTTTCTATACAATGCTTTTCAAATGAAAAGAGAGTTTTTAATAGTGTATTATGACTAATATAATGACAATATAATAAAATGTTAAAAAAATAATAGACAAATATGTTAATTATAAGCAAGTCACTAAGTGTTAAATGAATGAAAAACTAGAGAAATCTAATGATGGGTGACTTTAGGGGAAGTTAGCATCTCTATCGGATTTCTTAGGAAATCAGGTAAGGGTGTTATAGTTAGTGGTATTAGAGCCTATGTTTAGGCATTCCTAGGCATAGTATACATAAGTACACTGGTCTAGAGTCTGTACTCCATATCAGCTACATTATAAGAGGTTTATTATGCTTTCTTTTATAGTCATATGATTAGTGAATTGACTCTACCTGAACAAGGGGAGAAGGTAGTAAGCTATGCTCTAATGACTGTACAGGGAGTAGAAGCAAGTGTAGATACATCAATACCTAGTGATGCAGCATATCAGCTATAGGCACAAGCATAAGAGTAGGCATAAACTCAGGCTCCATAATATTATTATAGTATATAGTGGATCTATTAAGACATACCATTGCAGTTGCTGCACCACCACCAGCTCTAACACCAACACCAGTAGCCCTATAGAAAACATATCTGGAAAGGTTTAAAAAGTTGGGGGCCTTCAAGGGCACTATTGATGATGTTGCTGCTAAAGCTGAGTAATGGTTAGAGAGTACGACTAGAATCTTAGAGCAGTTAGAGTGTATATCAGAAGGGAATTTGAAATGTGCTACTTCACTACTTTAAGCAGAAGCATTCCACTAGTGGGAGACTACAAAAAAGAGAAACACAGTTGCTAATCTTACTTGGACTATTTTCTCCAAGAGTTCCATAAAAGATATATTTTAGAGACCTACTTGGATAGAAAAGGCAAGAGTTTATGGACTTGAAACAAGGAGAAAGTTTGTGTTCGAGTATGAGAAGGACTTTGCTCCATGCAGAAGAGTATTTACCCATTGAGGAAGCCCAACAAGAAGTTTGAAAAGGGTCTTAATGTTGAACTGAGAATATAGATAGCAAATCCCAAGATCAAAGATTTTTTTATATTGGTATCTTCAGCATATGTGATGGAAGAAATGATAAAAGAAAAGAGAGAATTGTTTTAGAGAAAGAGATCATTTTTAGCTGGGGAAGCTAGTTCAACACTTAAGAGAGGAAAGAAGCAGGAAGAATCTCATATTACATAGCAATCATAGAGATAAGGCTAGTCATAGAGATAGGGCTAGAGTTAGAGGTATGGTCAGGCTTCACAATTTAGGCCATGACCTTCTAAGCAAGCCTCTAATACTCTAGGGACTACTACTAAGAATCTACCTCTAGAATGTGTGATTTATAAAAAAAAGTATCAAGGAGAGTGTTGGTTCTTAAATAAAGGTGAATGCTTTATATGTGGTTCAAGGGAGCATTACCAGAGAGATTACCTATAGAATAGCTGATGCACAAGCTTCATCACTAGCCACTAGCAGAGGCTAGAGAGATAACAAGAATAATAAGGCAAGCTTGAGTTAGAGGACTAGGATTGAGACATGAGCTCTAGCTCATCAGTATGCAATTTGAGCTCGTGAGGAAGCTGAGGCATCGAATGTGATTATTGGTACATTCTATCTACTTAACTCTTTGGTATTGGCATTAATAGATCTAGGATCTACACACACATATATGTACTGCACTAGCATTGGATAGGGGATTAGAGCCTGAACCTATAGATGTAGACATCTTAGTCAATAATCTGATTAGACAAAGTGTGACAGTAAACTGAGTGTATAGGTACTATCATTTGATGATCTAAAATATAGTGTTTTCCACTGACCTTATTGAACTTTCATTCCATGAGTTTGATGTTATATTAGGCATGGACTAGTTGTCTGAACATCAAGCAGTGGTTGATTGTGAATAGAATAAGCTTACCTTTCAGACAATTGAGTTGAGTGATGTAATAGTCTTTAGTGAGAACAATTCCTTGCCTAATATGATTTCAGCTATAACAGCAAGGTGACTTATCCTAAAAGGATATGAAGCTTATCTTACTTATGTCATTGATACTAATAATCCTTCTCCAAATCTCAATTAGATACCTATGGTATTGGACTTTCTTAATGTTTTTCTTGATGAACTTCTAGGATTGCCACCACCACATGAAGTAGAGTTTGAGATTAAGGGGCATCCGGGTACTGCTCTAGTGTCTATTGCTCTGTTGTAGAATTGAAAAAATTAAAAGTGCAATTGCAAGAACTATTAGAAAAGGGATTTATTAGACCGAGTGTTTCTCCTTGGGGAGCACCCGTGTTATTTGTGAAGAAGAAGGATGGATAGCTTCGATTATGTATCGATTACAGACAGTTGAATAAGGTGACAGTTAAGAACAACTATCCATTGCTTAGAATCAATGATTTGTTTAATCAACTCAAAGGAGCAAGTATGTTCTTAAAGATTGATTTGAGATTAGGTTATCACCAGTTAAGGATTAAGTAATTTGAGATTTTGAAAATTGTCTTCAGATCTAGATATGAGCATTATGAGTTTCTAGTGATGCCATTTAGGCTCACTAATTCCTTGACAACTTTTATAGATCTCATATATAGAATTTTCAAGCTGTTCTTGGACTAGTTTGTCATAGTCTTTGTTGATGATATTCTGGTGTATTCCAAGAGTTGGGAAGAACATGAATAGCACTTGAGAATCATGTTGCAGACATTAAGAGAGAAGCAGTTGTATACAAAGCTAAGTAAGTGTGATTTCTAGTTGACAAAGGTAGCCTTTTTAGGCTATATTGCATCGACATATAGAATTAGAGTTGATCCAAGTAAAGTAAAAGCTGTGATGGGCTAGAAGTCTCCTAGTAATGTGACAAAGGACCATAGTTTCCTAGGATTGGCAGGATATTATCAGAGATTTGTAAAAGGTTTTTCTATGATTGCAATACCACTCATAAGACTATTGAGAAAAGATGTAAAATTTATCTGGGATGACAAGTGCCAGACAAGTTTTGACTGACTAAAGGTAATGTTGACTGAAGTGCCTATTCTTACACAACTCGAGCAAGGAAAAGACTTTATGGTATAGTGATGCTTTAGACAATAGGCTCAAGTGTGTATTGGTGTAAGAGGGAAATGTGATAGCTTATGCCATGAGATAATTAAAGTCACATGAATGGAACTACCCAACACATGATTTGGAATTGGCTATAATAGTGTTTACTTTGAAAGTATAGAGACGCTACTTGTATGGTGAGAGGTGTTACATTTACACCGATCACAAAAGTTTGAAGTACCTTCCTATATAGAAAGAATTGAATCTGAGACAACAATATTGGATAGAGTTAATAAGGGATTATGACTGCTTGATTGACTACCATTTAGGGAAAGAGAATATAGTTATGGATGCTTTGAGTCAAAAGTTTATTGCTACTATGAAATATGTGAATGCTCAAGTAGAATATACTCTAAATAATGTGATCCTAGCAAAATTACAAGTGAAACCTGATTTTAGATGGTAGGTAAAAGAAGCACAAAAACGAGATGAGAAGATTAAGCAACTGATAAGTAAAGTTAAAAAGGGGAAGACCAATGGCTTTGAACTTAAGAAGGATGAATACCTCTATTATTAGTATAGATTATGTGTACCTGAGATTGATGAGTTAGGGAAGCAAATATTGCAAGAGGTA
>CANXYI010678717.1:0-24844 GCA_948208565.1 Hura crepitans
TTTAGACCCTTTTCCGGCCTGTCAAAGTTTTATGACCAATATGCCAGTCATCGGACTCGAAATGATAACCCGCACAGCGGGGAACATCAATCGGGTTCCGAAGGCACTGTTCATGAGACGTCGACCGGCGGACGTTACACAAATATTCAATATTATTCTTATTTATAGTCTTAACATGGCATCCATTAGAATAGATATCCTTGAAACTTAATAGATTTCTTCAAGACTTGGAAGAAAATAATGCATCACTTTATAGTAATTTGATCCTTCGGGTAATAATATAGTAACTCTTTCGGAGCCTTTAATTAACTTTATATTACACTATTTCATTATCAAATTATAAAAATAATTTTTATCTTTGAGTACGGTATGTGTTGTAGCACTGTCAACAAAGTATGATCTTAACTATTGAGCATGTACCCAATCAAAGAAACATTCATTTCTTAAAAATAAATGAAGCAAAATAAATAATTAGAAATATAACAAATATATAGCTATTAACACAAGAAAAATAAACACTTAGTAAAATAACAAAAATAATATTGAAGTATAGAAGTAAGAGAATAATTTTATATATTCTTATCTTATTAATTCCTCAATTTTTTTCTTCATGGATCTTGAAAGAAATATGAAATTTTCAAACGAGTAATATTGGCAATACCACTAAAATCATTATCTTTATATGCTAAATTTGTCTCAATATCATCATTTTGATCAATTAAATTTATTTTAACATTTTTCACTTTCCTTTCGATGGAGACTTGATAAAGTTTCACAAGATGGCCACTATACGACAGGTACGTGACCAAAGTCATTTGATGCCACACAGATAGCATGAATTTTCTATATTTTTTGAAGGATTACTTTGTCCATCTTTATCTTTCTCCTCTTCTCGTTATTATTCCACTTCTAGAGGTGAGAAAAATTACGATTATTACCACTATAATAGTGATAATTATTTCGTCCTTGACTATGACTATGACCACGACCATGATCATGATTATATATCGTTACATTCACTTCAAATAGTGTAGTCAATCCAGTATAATGGATTTCATGATTTTCATCAATAGTTCGCTATTTTACTAAGCTACAAGTAAGTATGAGATCAATTATGAATATTTTTTAAAACATTTTTCACGATATTGCGACTGTATGAGCACATTTGAAGCATGAAATGTTGAAAACATTTTTTTTAATAAGACCTTATTGGTAATATTTTCTCCAAATAACTTTAATAGAGAACTAATTTAAAAAAAAATAGAATTATAATCACTTACGGTTTTAAAACCTTGAAACCGTAAGTGCATATAATCATAAGGAGTTTTAGGTAATATTACTATTCACTGATGGTCATATCTCTTCTTTAAATTTTTTCGTAATTCAAATGGATCGTGCACTATTAAATATTTAGTTTTTAACCCTTCATGTAAATAATGACGAAAAAATATCATTGTTTTTGCCTTATCTTCATTGGGTGTTTCATTTCTAACTAAAATTATATTTCCAAGCCCTTTAGCATCAATATGAATTCCAGTATTAAGCACACATGACAAATTATTTTGCCCAGTTATGTCAAGAGTCATAAATTCAAGTTTGATCAGATTTAACAGAATGTAAATTGGAAGGAGAGAGGTATAAAATCTTTGAGCTATAAATCGTAGAGCAAAATCGTATTGATAACATGATAAAAACAAAAGAAAATGCTATAAGATAAGGAAGTGATGATAGAGAGTATAATTATATAGAGGAGAGAAATCTTATTATTTTTCACTTGTATTCCATGAAGCGAGTGAAGCATCTTTTAATAGGCTTTCATTCATAGATTATATAAAAGATAATTAATGTAACTTGAGTTGCATATTAATAAAATAAGTTTTAACTACCTAATAAAAGGTCTTTAAAATATGGAATTATAAAATTATGAGAGTTATGAACATCCATCGCATTTTAATTTATAATAACAATAATTTTAGATAGCAAGATATTTTTATTCCAATTTCTCAACAGTAAAAGTCTTTTTTTTTTAAATAAATATTCTCTATTTTAAAAAATTAAAGTTCTTCTTTGCACGTCTCCCCAAAAATTTTGCATAATCTACTTTGACATATTTCTTACATGGCTTTGACGCGTCGACAACTGCATCTCCTTAGTGTAATTTTCAATCTTACAAAAAACCGAATCCATATCTGAGCAACAGAATCCGAATTAGAATGGTTCTGTTACATTTAAGGTGTGTAAAATTCAATTTTAATTGAAAAATTAAATCAATTAAAAATTTTAATTTAGTTAGATTATTCAATTTGATATTAATTTTTATTTTTTAAAAAATTTAATTGTTTAGTTTGATTTCAATTTTAAAAATAAATAATCATAAAAAAAATAATCGATTAAATAATAATAAAAATATATTTTTTATATGATAATATTATTTAAATTTTAAGCAAAATATTTCGGTTACCAAAATTATATATATATATATACAGGCACACATTGTAGTAAACCATTGCTCCTACTACTTGCACTCACCCCTGCAAAAGAAACAGTCTCTCGTCTCTCAGTGATCAACGAGTACCTTGCGGATCGGATCTGCGTTCACGTAAATCAAATAAACACGATCACCATGCATCGAAGACTATTTCTTAATTTTCTGATACTGAAAAATAAACGGCACACCAATTTTGAAGGAAATTCTCCTCTTCATTCGGTTCGATTCCGTAGGGCTTTCGCTTCTCATTTTTGCTTGCATTTTCAGCTCCTTACGTGAAGTTACGTGCGGATAATATATTTTATTTGAAATCTGGTTCTTTTTAACGTCTTAATCGAGTTTTAACTCGTGGAATGTTCCAAGTCAAGGAACAATGGCAGCCTCGCTAGGGAGATTACTCTTCGGTTTCTTGATGATTTCCATCACATTGTGGATGGTTCTCATGTAAGTCCCTCAATTTCGCTTTATCTGTCTATTTATGGGCTGTTTTTTTTTTTTGAAGTTTTGAATCAAATTTTCGCTTGATCTATGCTGGCAATTTAGCAATTGATCAAAATGGAGGTTGCACTTTAGTATGGCTTGTATTGAAGGGTTTGCCATACCCTAACTTTGAAGATTTTGTTTATGAAATATCGAAATGCTAGCAAAAATTGGTGATGGCAAGTGGACCTGTAGTTTGAATGATTAATTCTTAATCCATTAATTGCTGAAAGGCAAATTTGGTGCATTGTCGCAATGTCAAAAATTTCTTTACTCGTCATTTTTGTGGTTCTGAGGCCCTTATTTTGGAAGCAAATTTAGTTAATAATTTCTGTGCCCCTACTCTCTCCTTTCTCCCTGCCGTTTTAATGTATTAGTTGTTATTGGATAAAGTTAAATGTTACAGTAGTATTTTCTGCTACCTTTCATCCACCTACTTTGTAGTGAGCCATGCTGGTTTCTTTGACACATTTTCTGTTACCTGCCATGCTTATTCTTAACCTAGGGGAATCCTGAACAAAATTATGCACTGTGAAGATCAAGGAGCGTGCTAGTGGAATAATGATTTTATTTGATCAATGAAGCCATAAACACGAGATTACGGCTGTGCAATAAAGAACATTTGGTTGACAGTCATTTAAAAAAAAAAATAAAAAAGAAATTATACTGCATGAATTGCATTTTGCTTTTATAATGCATGATGTGAATCACTTTTAGTCGGTAATATATTTGGCTGACACTTTTTCCATCTTTTAAGTGTTCCGAAATGATACCTGTTGTTTTGCCATTTCCTTTAGCTTTAGAAATGTTATAAATTCGTATAAATAGTGAATCGATTATTGCTATGATATTGATATTATCCTTTTGTAGCCACATAATTAATCTTTTTCTTCTTCTTTTTTGAAAGGTAGTCACATAAGCAATCTGTTCCATATGATATGCTAATTTTGATGTTGCATGTTTTCTCAGATTTACTTCTAGGTTGCTGGCTTGGATTTTAAGCCAGATTTTGGGAGCATCTGTGGGATTTCGGTTTGGTGGATGGAAATGTTTACGGGATGTTGTGGTGAAGTTCAGAAAGGTTTGAGTTTTAATGCTATTACTAATTCTGTTTTGACTTTCATGAGATTGAACAAATAGGGAGGCTTGCCTTTTTTTCCCAATCGTAGTAAAATAATGGCTACATAAATGTGCTATCTGTTGGTCATGATTCACTTCAGCTGTTTAAGTTGATAATTCAATGTATTCTTTCACTATAAAAATTTGGTCTAGCCTACAAAGTTTCATTCTAAGGTAGATTTGTTGAGAAGATAGAATGGACTCACTTTACATGGAAGTATATGGTCTTTATTAGTTTGACGTGAATTGCTAATAATTACCTGCATTAAGCGCAGAAAACTGCGGATTGTCTTGGCTGTCTTAATCTATTTATTTTGCTTTATCATGATCATTGTAATATTCAGAGAACCCTAATTTTTGGAAGCTATGCGGATTTGATGTTTACTTTTCTACCCTGTTCCTTTGTACCCTTTTATTTGATTCTGTGTCATTGCATTTGTTTTACTGTCAAATTAATGCTAGTTCCTCCACCAATTTATGCAGAGGTGAGACAACAGATACTTTTGCTAATTTTGGATTGTATAATTTCAATTCTTTTATGATTTTAAATACAGGGTGCTATTGAATCTATATCAGTTGGTGAAATTAGACTTGGTTTACGACAATCCTTGGTCAAACTAGGGGTTGGTTTCATTTATCGGGATCCAAAGCTACAGGTGCTAATATGTGGCTTGGAAGTTGTAATGAGGCCTTCAAGCAAAGGCACAAAAAAAACTAAAAATAGAAAAGCACAGTCCCGTGCTTCAGGCAGAGGAAATTGGATGCTTTTAGCTAACATTGCAAGATTTTTGTCAGTTTCTGTTACAGATTTTGTTTTCAAGGTAATTGATCTCTGGCTAAGTTATTACATTTTTGTGTTTACAGTCATGCTATGGTAAGTTTATGCTAATTTGAATTTTCATTACTTCTCTGATCCTTTGCTTTCTATGTCATTATTGGTTCAGTTATATGCATGAATGGAGGATTAATCTGGATGCTTATGTGTTATGACCACGGGCAAAGGATCGTGTTAGAGGGCGGTTTATTCCAAAATCGAATTCGATACCCTACCTTTTATTCCGATTCCTCGAACGGCCTATTTTTAATTACTAACTCAAGCTTGTCAAAGGGAGCTTGAAACCTTGGACTTCGTTAGGAGAGAGCTCCTGATCTCTATAACTTTTTGATAAAATATTGCTTGTTTTATTGATTAAACTTTGCCTTCTTAAATAGAGATTAAAGCCCTATTAAATAGGGATCCTTTTCTAACTAGGAATCCCTTATAATTAGGAAATATCAAAATAAGAAATAAATCCTAAAATACTGCTGGAAATAAATTACAAAATACTGCCTTAATTAGCCCTAGGATCATAACATTACTCCCCGCCATGAAAAAGAGCTTACCCTCAAGCTCTAGATGTAGATGGATGCCTTCTGGTTAGCCATTTTTATTTTGGATTGCCTTAATAACATTAGGATCTTCAAATTCTAACAAAAATAGCTTCTTACATTGATGGGACGCTGTATAGGGTTCATCACAGTTATAACATATCTCCTTCGATCTTCGTTCTGCCATTTCAGCCCTGTTCAACCTCTTGATAAAGGATGCTAGATTATTCTGTGAAGTATTAGGCGGCATAGTACCCTTCTGAATTAAAGCCACTTGCCTAGTTGATGATCCTGAACCTGTCAGTGACCCTTGCCAAATGCTGGTGCGGTTATTTTCAACCCATAGTAGCTGCTGTTTCTGTTCATAGGCCTAGCCAAGCTCATAGCCATTGCCAAATCTGATGTTTTCTGTAATTGGACATCCAATCTTATAGAATCTGCTAGGCCTGCCAAGAATAATC
This sequence comes from Hura crepitans, assembly GCA_948208565.1. Classification (NCBI taxonomy): domain Eukaryota; kingdom Viridiplantae; phylum Streptophyta; class Magnoliopsida; order Malpighiales; family Euphorbiaceae; genus Hura; species Hura crepitans. The sequence goes on from CANXYI010678717.1 coordinate 5,917, forward strand.
TGATGTGTTGATGGGTGGGAACAAACTGGTTGGCGCGAGCCAATTACTCTTGAAATTGACGCTGGATGGATTCTATTGTCCCTGTTTGCTTCAAGTTAGCTAGATCTCCTAAGGGATTGTTGCCCTCCGGAGGCCCAAACCGCAAAGAACATAGCTGCTGAAAATCTGACCAAGAAATTGTTACTTTTTCATGTTTAATCTGATAGTACCAAAGTTGTGCATCTCCCAACATGTGGAATGCGGCTAGTCCTACCTTATTAGCTTCATTTGTGCGTTGATTGTCAAAAAATTGCTTGCTCCATAAGGGGTCTTCGGAGCCATTGAAACTAGGGAAATCAAGTTTAGTATAACGTGGAACAACTTGGGAAATTGCTTGAGATGTCCCTCCGATAGCAAGGGGTATTACATCTTTTTCCCCAACGACTAGAACGGGATTGTTAGGTGGCAATCTTGGTGTGTTATTGCTAGATTCTCTAGTCGCTATTGATGGTTTAGAAAATCCGGACAAGAGTTGTTGCATCTGCTCCTGAAGTTGCAGTAAGCATAATTTTATCACTGATCCGCTGGTCTATTTTTTCTTCTAATGCAGAAACTCTAGCCGCCACCATGGATTTTGTGGCTGCATGTTTAGCTTGTAGAAAAGACCTGATATCATCGCCCTTCGACATTGGCTCTGGTACCAAAATGTTATGACCACGGGCAAAGAATCGTGTCAAAGGGAGGTTTACTGCAAAATCAAATTCGATACCCTTCCCTTTATTTCGATTCTTTGAACGACCTATTTTTAATTACCAACTCAAGCTAGTCAAAGGGAGCTTAAAACCTTGGACCTCGTTAGGAGAGAGCTCCTGATCTCTATAACTTTTTGATAAAATATGACTTGTTTTATTGCTTGAATTTTGCCTCCTTAAATAGAGATTACAGCGCTATTAAAGAGGAATCCTTTTCTAACTAGGAATCTCATATAATTAGGAAATATCAAATCAAAATAAGAAATAAATCCTAAAATACTGCTGGAAATAAATCACAATTAGCCCTAGGATCATAACCTTATGCTTATTGGCTAATGTCAGTTGTTCGTGGTTTCAGTCAAAAAAAAAATAATAATAATGAAAATAGGATCTATAGATATGCAGTTAATTCCCTTTGGAGAAACAGATAATTCTAGGGTCAGGTTCATCAACATTCCGCTTTCCTTGTTTGATCGTTTGAACCTTTTCCTTGCTTTCATTCTTGCAAATTAAATGAAAGTGGTGTCATAGAATGACGAAGCTAAAAATCTATTGAATGAGCTCATAATTATTGTTCATAGTTAATGAGGTAAATATGCAGCAGCTCTTTCTCTGTTTTCCACCACAATTATCAAAAAGAAATATAGCGGTAACTTCAGCTAGCTCTGTCTTTAAACTGCAGAATTTTTTTATATTGCTTTAGAACTCAAAAATGATTGACCTGTGGCTATAAGAATTTGTTTTAATGTTCACATAGCAATCCTAAAAAAGGATTTAGGCTCATACATGTGGCAAAAAATTTACATTCTCTACAGTTCAGCATTTGTTTCCTATGTTTATAATTGCTATTTTCTGAGGCATAAATGTGTTGTCATGAATGCTATTCATGAGGATGCTACAAGTGGAGATGGCATGAAATGAAAATTGAGAGCTTTGTTGAATTATCACATTTTACAGGATATTTTTTTAGTTTGGTTTGTTTACTTTTGTTTTTTTCTAGTCATTTATTTCATTTTGAATATTTTAACTGGTTGCTATAATTGTTGTTGGAAATTTGCAGACAACGAAAACTATGATTGAAGTTAAGGAATTGAAATTGGATATAACCAAAGACGGTGGATCCAAGCCAAATCTAATTGTGAAACTATACATATTACCTATTGTCATTCACATGGGTGAACTACGTGTTAGTTGTGACCAGTCATCCAACTTAGATAATGGAGTAGGCAGTTTCCCAAGCAAGACATCATTGGGTTTAGTAGAAAGGCCTTCTGCTGCCTTCAATTGTGAAGAGTTTTCTCTTTCATGTGAATTTGGTCATGAGAGGTAATTCCTTTATATTTTCTTTATTTTAGTTGCATATTTTTTGTCAAACTTATAATTAGTAGTTAATTGGTGGAAATAGATCGGATCTTAGTTTTCTGATTAATGAAAAATCTTAATTAACAACCGAGAGGGGTGTTATTTGGGTAAATATATTACTCTAGGATTATGCATTGGTCAGAGGGGCATGGAGATAGAGAATTCATATATCATACCTCATTTAGTATGAGATGAAGCCATGAAGGCTTAGTTATTGTCATTGTTGTATTATGCATTGTCATCTTCACGTGAAAAGAAAATGGCTAGAAAAAACTTTACAAAGTCTAAAATGACAGAAAAGAAACATGCTTACACCCAATATTAAATAGTCAATGATTACTTGTTTCAACTGCATATGAAGATCTACAGTTGAGAAAAATAGAACTTTGGTGCATGTTATTCTAGTGATTATAGCCATATAAGCTGTAGTTTTGCAAATTGTTAAGAGTGAACTAAGATTCGTCACTTCTTTTTAGCATTTTGGTTTGTCATAAATCTGTTTCTTTACAGGACTTTTGCTTTCTTAGATAAAATATTTTGGAACAAATGTGTAAGCGAATGCTTTCAGGTGATATGCATTTATTTTTGTAATGCATGAGGTTTACTCCTAATATTCTCAAGGAACATTATTTGTCAATTTATCTGAGAAAAGATTTGGTTTTGTGTAATGCTAGTGCAAGAAAGTTTTGGAAGGATTCTTCATTTCTTATGAGATGGTGTTCAAGAGCATCCTTGTCATCTCCTTTAAATGCTTCTCTATCTTGTAATTTTTTGTGTTAGAAGAAAAAAGAAATTCTTATGATGGTGCTTATGGAGCTTTACTGGGAAAATTGGGATTTTTACGTTATTTTCATTGTCTCGTAGCCTTTGCCCCTTAGGTATCCGTCTTCCGTGCTATTACTTAAGCAAAATGACCCTGGTGCATTTTTGCTTAATTTAGATTTGGTTATGAAGATAGTGAGTTCATTACATTTCTCCTTTTGGATGTAGGGAACCAGGTGTAATTATTCGGAATGTGGATATTGCCAGTGGGGAGGTCACTGTGAACTTGAATGAGAATTTGCTGTCAAAAAAGAAGAGTTCAGATGCTTCTTCACACACAGATAAACCTGCAGCTGATTCTGCTGTGGCAAAAGATACGCAAAGAAAACAATCAGCCCTTGTGAATATTATGAAGTATGCTACTTTGTTTCCTGAAAAGGTCTGCGATCTAAATCTTTCCGCACACTTTTCATATGCATGTCTCCATTTCTTTGCTTTTATTTTATGTTTTAAAAAGCCTCTGTTTTTATTATTTTGGTTTTTGCACTTAATATGGCTGTTAATTTTTGGATGTTTTCAGTAATTTCGGTGCAATATGATTAAGCTTTGTAATTGCATCTTCTCTGAAGCTTTAGTAGAAACACTTTGCACTTTATGTTTATGCTAGATTAAAATTATTATTGGTAGTTGACTGGACACGAGGATACTAGAATATGAACATTAATTTGAGAAATAAAAAGTTGCAACCCAGCTCCTTTTACCTTCACGTTTTAGAAGGTTTAGAAACCTTGCAGCTTACTACAGCAGGCCTGAACCACAGGAACGGACTTTTACACTTGTATGCTTTAGCTCAGTCTTCATGAACTTTTATAGTATTGAAACATACTTGTAGATGGAATGCGAGTGTACAAAGCATGCTGACTCATTTTATTTCTGTACTTGTGTTGACAAATAATTAGCTGGTAATTTCAATTAAAAGTTCTTTAGCACATTCTTACAGATTTGCTGTGTTGAAACACACTACTCTCTTCATCCTTTTTTTGCAAAAGGATTTGACATGTCGATGAGTTGACGTTGTGGTTTGTGAGGTGTCCATAAAAGTCAAATGGTGGTAGTATTATCAGTGTCAAGAAAGTTTTCTGTTCTTAAGCATGCTTTGTACACTCGCATTCCATCTACAAGTATGTTTCAATACTATAAAAGTTCATGAAGACTGAGCTAAAGCATACAAGTGTAAAAGTCCATTTCTGTGGTTCAGGCCTGCTGTACTAAGCTGCAAGGTTTCTAAACCTTCTAAAACGTGAAGGTAAAAGGAGCTGGGTTGCAACTTTTTATTTCTCAAATTAATGTTCATAATCCAAGTTTTTTTGATCATGTAGCAATTCTAGTATGATTCTATGAATATTTGATTCTAAGACAATTTGGATCTATGGACCTTTCTGTAGGATTATCCAGTCTTGAAGATAGAGGCATGAGTTTGTTAATTATCCTGGCAGCACATTTGCTTCGAAGGCATAATACTTGATAATAATATAACAAAATTTCTAAGCTTGTAATAAAATCCATGTAAAAGAAGAGCTTAAATCAAGATTCCTCAAATCTTTATATGTGCCTTTATCGATCACCATATTGTCTTAAATCAGGATTCCTCAAATCTTTATATATGCTTCTCTTGACCTTCTTATTGTCTGTGTCAGAAGATTTGTTTAGAAAAGCTGTCATATTTCAACTTTATATGCATGTCAATTTTTTCAACAAATATCAGTTGACATTTTTTTTTTTTTTTTTGTGTTTGATAGGCATGCTTCTCTTTACCCAAGTTGGATGTGAGGTTTGTCCATCAAGAACATAATCTTGTAATTGAGAATAATATAACGGGTATTCAGTTACAGAGCATCAAATCCCGATGTACTGAAGACGTGGGAGAGAGCAGTCGCCTGGATATTCAGTTGGACTTTAGTGAGATACATGTATGAGTGTGACTAGTTAATATCTAATGCTTTTGGTTTGCAATTTTCACACTGATCATTCAGCTTGGGCTCTTCTTTATGACGGTTTTGCATTATATTTCAGCTTCTCAGAGAAGCTGGCACTTCTATTATGGAGATATTGAAAGTTGTAGTCATCTCGTTTGTTTACATTCCCATACAGGTGAGACTTCTATAGTTCTATTATTGTGGCTGAGTTCTTTATGATGTTGATAACTATTTTATATTTCTCAGAAAGTATAAAAACTGAGCATTTACATGATGTCCTGTGGCAGAAGCAGTCTTGAAATGATACTTTTTGTTACATTATTATTTTGGTATTATATTGTACTAGCTGATTTAATGCATTTCCTGAAAGATAGATATCTCATTTATTAAAATGCCTAGGATTTTATTTTCTGCAGTTAAAGGTGCTTTCAGCATTTGATGTCTTTGGTTTTCTAAAGTTGCAAAAGGATTCTTGTCTTTTTCTTTAAGTGTTATTTATCCTGATGAGGTGGAGGGCAACCATCCAATCTTATAAGGCTTTGGAGTATGAAGATGGGGGAAGTTCTTCCTTTGGCATGCTAGGATTTCTAAGAGCTATATAATACCTTTGCAGCTATGATATTACATAATTTTTGCTTCACTGTGTGCTTCTGCCATCTATTCTTATATCTAGCTAGATTGGAGGGCAGTCCATTTATTATTTCTTGTGTCCATTACAGGGGATTACCTTATCATCCTCACTGTGAATCCCCTTTTTCTTTTCAATTTTATCTACACAATTAAGATAAAAAGCGAGAAAATGATTGGATTAGAATGTGTCTCTTGCCAGGCAGTTTGGTTGCTAGATGGCTTCTTTAATGACAGACTCCTTTTGAAGTCCAATTCACTATCTTGGGATCCTCTTACATATTTTTTATTTGGTTTTTGGTTCTTGAAGGTCTTGAGGTTGGTGAACAAGATTTGAAGCATTTTTTTTTCTTTTTATTGAAAAGGAAAATGGAAGAACCCGGTTTATTTTTCTGGTTTATTTTATCTTTGCATGTTTTTTGCACAACAATGTTCGTTTACGAATCATAAAAAAAAAAAAAAAAAAGAGAAATTGTTTTTCATTGTGTTGAAGAAATAATTTCTTGTTCTTATTAGAGTCTCTTAATATAATGTTAATCTTTTAAAGGTCGTTGCCCTCTAATAATTTTGGTTGTTCTGCACTTTGCCCAATATGTGTGTGTGTATTTGAACCTAATGATGTCCTCCTTTTCTGATTGATTTGCTTTCTTTAATTTGATTTAAGTTCTAGGACAGGAAGGAAGAGAGCATTTGCCCTACTTGATCTAGTTTCACAAATTACCGACAACCATACAAAGATCTATATATATGTTTGTTGGGGGGTGTGTGTGTGCACGTGCGCAAATCGTAATATATTTCTTAAAACCTTCAAGAAGAATGCAATTTTAAATTTTTCCAGGTCTAGACTTAATGGCTCGATTGCTTATTATATTTACTTGGTTTTTGGATGTTTTGCTTTTCAGCCAACCTCTCTAGTTAGAGCCGAAATAGATGTTAAGCTGGGAGGTACTCAGTGTAACATTGTTATGGTTAGATTAAAGCCGTGGTTGCAAATCCATTTTTCAAAAAGGAAAAAAATGGTTCTCCGAGAGGAAGCTCCTATCCAGGTACAGCCAAAATCAACTGAGTCCATGGCCATAATGTGGACATGTACTGTCTCAGCCCCTGAGATGACTGTTGTGCTTTGTAGTATCAGTGGACCACCTCTTTATCATGTAAGTAATGAGCTTATTGTTGTTCTTTATATTGTGCTTGATTACAGTGGTTGGGTCCTTCCTAACATATATCTTGTGCTAGCGTGCAGGTTTTATTTTTACCAGTTTTTCTCATACTTTTTTTTAATGATACGATACAACTGGTAGACAAGAAAATTTGAAATTACTTTTATATCCTGTGAGGTGAAACGAATGGCTAGAAGGAAAAAAAAGAGTTGAAAACTGTACTTCTTTGAATCTGATAGTCTAGGATGAATTGACGGTTCTTTTACCCTGCACTCACCATTGAAACATTCATTAGCTGCTAATAGTCTAGAACTTCAGGAGGTTGCTGGTAAAAAGTGGCCACCTTAATTTCTCTTCTACAGACAGAAAGTGCTGGTTAGGTCTGTGTAAACTCAAAAATGAAGGCATAGAACATCAAGTCAAGTGTGCCTAAACATCCCTCCTTTTGTCCACAATATGTATAGAACACAGCATAAAGAAGAAATCTGGTCTCAATGGAAGCAATAGCCCCAATGGTACTTATTTCTACTACTGTTTGAACAATGCCAGAGTGTTTTGAAAAGATCCTAACTTACTAAGTGAGCTTTTGAGAATTTCCAAAGCCAATCTACAGACTGTCATTTAAGGATTGAAGAATTGTCCTATATTCATGGTTTTGGTTTTAGTGTTGCCCTCAATTGGCAGTTTCTTATAAAAAGTAGGAAGATTACTGTTTGCTAGTTAAAGCTATAGCCATTGGATGAGATCTGAAATATTTATACATATTTGTGATCAATCACATTACGCCAGAGACGTAATAGCATATGTTGTGGCAGTGTAAATCTCGTAATTGGTAATTTGCAATGCATCATGGTACTTCAGTGAGTTGCATATTTACTTCCCTATAGTCTGTATGTCTTAAACTCATGTTATAGGCATTATCACTTCATTTTATGCTGTTTTGATCATTTGAGTGTGTTACATTTAGTTACAGCTGAGCAGCAAATTAACTTCTGACATATTTTTCTTTGTTTTTATTGTAGTTCTGTTCAAAATCATCTCGTGTGTTTGCTAATAATGTCTCAAGCATGGGAGCTGCAGTACATTTGGAACTTGGTGAAATAAACTTGCAAATGGCAGATGAAAATCAAGAATGCTTGAGAGAGAGCCCGTTTGTCACAGAATCAAATTCAGGTGCTTTAGTTCATATAGCAAGGATTAGTTTAGACTGGGGCAAGAAGAAAATTGAATCATCTGAAAAGGGTAGTGCAAGCTGTAAACTAGTTCTCTATGTTGATGTGATTGGTATGGGTGTTTACTTTGACTTCAAGCGTCTAGAATCACTTGTTGTAGCTGCCATTTCCTTTCAAGCTCTCCTTAAAAGTCTGTCTACTTCCAGTAAAAGGACAACACAGAGTCGAGGTGCGCGGTCATCCAAACCATCAGGGAAGGGGGTTCAAGTATTGAAATTAAATCTGGAAAGATGTTCTGTAAATTTTTCTGGTGACACTGGTTTGGAAAATGCAGTTGTTGCTGATCCCAAACGTGTCTACTATGGATCACAAGGTGGACAAGTTGTAATTAACATCTCGGATGATGGCTCACCACGTACTGCAAGTGTAATTTCCTGTGTTTCTGATGGTTGCATAAGGTTGAAATATTCTCTTTCTCTTGACGTCTTCCATTTTATTTTGACTGTGAACAAGGAAAACCAATCTACAGAGCTGGAACTTCAAAGAGCAAGATCTATTTATCAGGAGCATCTGCGGGATCATAGACTTGATACAAAAGTAACATTGTTTGACATGCATAAGGCAAAATTTGTGCGGCGCTTTGGTGGTCTTAAAGGGATTTCCATTTGCTCTCTTTTCAGTGCTACTGACATTACAGTCAGGTGGGAGCCTGATGTACATTTGTCAATAATTGAACTTGTTCTGCGGCTTAAGTTACTGGTGCAAAATCAAAAGCTTCAGGTGCATGGTAATGAATATAAGGAAGATACAAGGGACAGTGAATGGAAGAATGATGCCTCTTTGGAATCTGAACATTCTGATAAACCTAAGACAAAGGAGACCATTTTTGCTGTTGATGTGGAGACACTGAATATTTCTGCTGGGATGGGAGATGGGGTTGATGTTATGGTGCAAGTTCAATCAATTTTTTCTGAGAATGCCCGCATAGGAGTTCTTCTTGAAGGACTTATGCTCAGTTTTAACAGGGCCAGAGTGTTTAAAAGTGGTAGAATGCAAATTTCTCGTATACCTCGTTCTTCTGATTCAAAGCTGCCGGCAGCCATCTCCTGGGATTGGGTGATTCAAGGGCTTGATATTCATATTAGCATGCCATACAGGTTGGAGCTGCGTGCCATTGATGATTCAGTTGAAGATATGTCGCGGGCACTAAAGCTTGTTACTGCTGCAAAAACTCAACTTATATCTCCAGGGAAGAAGGAAGGCTCAAAGCCTAAAAGCCGTAGTGCCACAAAATTTGGATGCGTGAAGTTTTGCATACGCAAGCTTACAGCTGATATTGAGGAAGAACCAATGCAAGGATGGCTTGATGAGCACTACCATCTGATGAAGAATGAGGCCTGTGAACTGGCTGTCAGGTTGAAGTTCCTTGATGAATTTATTGGGAAAGTTAACCAGGAACCTAAAGCTGCTGAAACAAATGATACTACCACTAAAAGGCTGGTTCTTCATGATGGGATTCAGATTGATGCAGATGATCCCTCAGATATTCAGAGAATTCGAGAAGAAATATACAAACATTCATTTAGGTCTTATTACCAAGCCTGCCAGAAGCTAAAACCTTCTGAAGGTTCAGGTGCCTGTACGGAAGGTTTTCAATCTGGTTTTAAGCCTAGCTGTTCAAGAACTTCCCTTCTTTCCATTTCTGCTTCAGATTTGGAAGTAAGCTTGACAAAGATCGATGGTGGAGATGATGGGATGATAGAAGTTTTAAAAAAGTTGGATCCTGTTTGTCGTGAAAAGAATATACCTTTTTCTCGACTCTATGGGAGTAACATTCTATTACTTGCTGGCACTCTTGTTGCTCAGATAAGAAATTATACATTTCCTCTTTTTGCTGCTACTGCTGGTAAATGTGAAGGTTGTATTGTGCTAGCACAGCAGGTAATGTTCAAAACTCCTTCTCAGTCTATTCTTCTCTTCCCTTCTCTACTGTCTATTTTGGTTGTTCTTTCCTATCATTTGATTGCTTAACATCCATTTAAGATTGTCATTAATGATGGCAATGTTTGTGGGGATTTCTGGGGATCTGCCAGTATATATAGCAATTTTGTTCAAATTCTGTCATCCTGATAATTTACATGTGTACCTATGTTTTGTAATTGTCTTTGGGTATATCGTACTCTCTTAGCATCTTCATGTCGCTCTCTAATTGTAGTTTGTCCTTTTCAATCAGGCAACAGCCTTTCAGCCCCAAATTTACCAAGAAGTCTTCATTGGGAGGTGGAGAAAGGTCCGCATGCTTCGTTCAGCTAGTGGCACAACTCCTCCAATGAAAACATACTTTGATTTGCCTATACATTTTCAAAAAGCTGAAGTGTCCTTTGGGGTGGGTTATGAACCATCTTTTGCTGATATTAGTTATGCTTTTAGCGTTGCTCTTCGTAGGGCAAATTTAAGTGTCAGAAATCCCGGTCCACTCGTTCAACCACCTAAGAAGGAACGTAGCTTACCATGGTGGGATGACATGAGAAATTACATTCATGGACATATTACTTTGGTGTTTTCTGAAACCAAGTGGCACATTCTTGCAACAACTGATCCGTATGAAAAACTTGACAAGCTTCAAGTTACATCTAGTTCCATGGAGATCCAGCAGTCAGATGGCCGTGTTTATATGTCTGCAAAGGATTTCAAGATTATTTTAAGCAGTTTAGAGAGCTTGGCAAATAGATCTGGTTTAAAACTTCCTAGTGGTTCATATGGTGCTTTCCTTGAAGCTCCAGTCATTATTCTCGAGGTTACAATGGATTGGGATTGTGAGTCGGGAACTCCTCTGAACCACTATCTATTTGCACTTCCCATTGAAGGGAAGCCTCATGAAAAAGTTCTTGATCCATTTAGATCAACATCTCTGGCACTTCGTTGGAACTTGTCCCTAAGACCGTCAGAATCTTCATGTGAGAATCAATCCTCTTCTTCCTCCATCAGTGATAGCAATGTTATTGATGGAGGTGTGTACAATCCACCTCACAAGCTTGAAAATGTTTCAACTGTTCCTCCAACGCTGAATGTCAATGCTCATGATTTAGCTTGGATATTAAAGTTTTGGATCTTGAATAATATTCCTCCTCATAAGTTACGATATTTTTCTCGATGGCCTCGTTTTGGGGTTCCAAGAATTCCTAGATCAGGCAATTTATCACTAGACAGAGTAATGACAGAATTTTTCCTCCGCATAGATGCCACATCCACTCATATAAAACACATGCCATTAGATGATGATGATCCAGCAAAGGGACTGACTTTTAATATGACAAGGCTTAAATGTGAACTCTGTTTTGGTCGAGGCAAGCAGAAGTACACTTTCGAATGCAACCGAGACACTCTTGATCTTGTTTACCAGGGTGTGGACCTTCACATGCCAAAGATTATCCTAGATAAAGAAGATTCAACCAGTGTTGCAAAAGTAGTTCAACTGATGAGGAAAAATGGTCAGCCTTCAACTGTGGATAGAAATCCAAGTGAAAAACATAATATTATTAGCACTGGCCCTGAGAAGCACCATGATGATGGATTTCTTTTGTCATGTGATTACTTTACAATCAGAAAGCAGACACCGAAGGCTAACCCTGCACGGCTTTTGGCATGGCAAGAGGCCGGGAGACAGAATTCTGAGATGACCCATGCAAGGTCTGAGTTTGAAAAGCGGAGTGAGAGTGATGGTCACACAAGATCTGACCTAAGTGATGATGATGGTTTTAACCTGATAATTGCTGACAATTGTCGGCAAGTTTTTGTTTATGGACTCAAGCTTTTATGGACTATTCACAACAGGGATGCTGTTTGGTCTTGGGTTGGTGGAATATCCAAAGCTTTTGCACCTCCCAAGCCTTCTCCCTCTCGGCAGTATACACAAAGGAAATTACTTGAGAAGAAGCAATCACTTGCTGAAACTGAATTGAATCGAGATGATAGCTCTAAGCCCTCCCCTATGAGCCATGATGCCAATTTCCCTTCTCCACATGCAGAGACTTCAGGATCTCTCTCATCTCCATCTCATTCAGTTGAAGCAGAGAATTCTTCATCTACTGCAGTTGGTATATCTTGAAAATTCTTGAATTCATTAGCTTGTGAATCTCTATTTTTTTATGGAACTGTTAATATTTTATACTTCCTACATTTTGCTGTCCTATGGCAATGAAAATGGGCACCATTAGTATGATTTTACATACATTGAGTCAATTTGAACTCACAAACCTGTTCAGTTGCCACAGTGTATATCTAAAATAATTTCATTTGCTTAGCTTCATTTCCAGCGACAAATACAAGCATGGATGATCTTGGAAAGGAAGGCACTCGCCATTTCATGGTGAATGTTATTGAGCCACAGTTCAATCTCCATTCCGAAGAAGCAAATGTAAGCTGTAAACTTCACTTTGAGAATGTGTTTCTTGATTAAAGGATGTAGCTATCATACTGATCTTCTCCTTTATTTTTTGTCACTGTCATGCTTTAAGTTTCCAATCTTGAAGTTTTATGGTCTCTTGCTATTCATGTTTGCACTAAGATCCTGTCTGTTGTGTATTTGTTGTTCATATTATGTTATGGGTATCCCTGGCATATTTATAAGCTCTTGGCAAGGAATGTTGGTTATATGAAAAAATGAAACTAAAAGATCATTTGTTGATTGGATTACCATTATCTTATGTCACATAAACTTTCTTTTGCCATAATGCAGTTCATATACCTCATTTACTTACGATGCTATTTCATTCTTAATATAGGATTTAATTTTGCTAAAAATGTAAAGCTTTTTGCTTTTAATTGTGTGCTTAGACTTGCCACTGGCAGCTAGTTGCCCTGCTAAGCTTGCATTTTGGTGAAGTTTGGATATGGAATTCCAAATAATATTTCAAGTCAACTGAACCCTCTTATTACATCATTGATCAAGATTTTTTTTTTATTCATATGCATTTGGCTTAGAAAATTGTGTTCATAATTTCCAAAGGTATTGAAAAGATGAATGCATCTTAAAGTTAACATATAAAATACATGAATAATGGTGTAAATGCTACTTTTTGTGGGAAAAAAAAATCTGATAAGTAGCTTTGAGTATATAGTTTTATTCTATCGCTATGATAAATTTCATGCTAAAATATTTGCCAAATCATATGGACTATGCAATATGTATTATTAGGGAATTCCTTTGGAATCAAAAGTCATCTTAAGAGCATGTAATGAATTATCTTGACCAGGGTACTCATGGTTTGGGCTTAATATTTGTTCTCACCAGGGTAGATTTCTGCTTGCTGCTGTTAGCGGTCGTGTTTTAGCCCAATCATTTCATTCTATCCTTCAAGTTGGACATGAGATAATTGAACAAGCACTTGGCAGTGAAAATGTACAACTTCCTGAAATTGTACCTGAAATGACATGGAAGCGTACAGAGTTCTCTGTGATGTTGGAGCATGTGCAGGCTCATGTTGCACCAACCGATGTTGATCCTGGTGCTGGAGTGCAGTGGCTTCCGAAAATTCGAAGAAGCTCTCCAAAAGTAAAGCGCACCGGTGCCTTACTTGAACAAGTGTTCATGCCTTGTGATATGTATTTCCGGTACACAAGACACAGAGGCGGGACTCCAGATCTCAAGGTCATACAGCAGTTTAATATTTTCATTGGATAACTTATCTAGATTGCCTTTTGTTTTATCATTTATTTTGTGTGCATTTTGATTGTCTTCTGTATCAATTGATTTCATCCGCTGTAGTTCTTGACCGAGTGCTGACTTTTTATCCATTTTGGACACTTGGTTTAAAAAACACACGTTCTGTGATTTTTTTGGTCAGGTGAAGCCTTTAAAGGAGCTTACTTTCAATACCCAAAATATAACGGCAACAATGACATCTCGCCAGTTTCAAGTTATGCTGGATGTGTTGACCAATCTTCTCTTTGCACGTCCTCCCAAGTGAGGATTCAGATAGTTATCTTTCTTGTTTCTTCCCATTTATGTTTGGATAGTTATCTTTCTTGTTTCTTCCCATTTATGTTTGGCACTGGAGTCTTGCTTCCATTTTCCTGTCACCTTTTTCTTTTTATCTCTAATTAATGGTTGGGAACTATGTCTTCCATTTTCATGTCGGAAAGTTAGGTTAAGTTGTGCCCCATTGTGCCAAGTGGTAGCAGATAAATTTACTTTACTGTTAGCTGTTTAGTTTACTCCTTCAATGTTTTTGCTTGTTATTAGCTCTCTTAACAGCCAACCTGAATTTGTTGATGCTAATATTGGGTTACCCATGGGTTGTGTGACATACTTTTCATACGGTACAAGATCCTTATCACACAGATGGTATTGAGAACTATATCCCTGAATGTTTAAACTTCATCATAAAACATTTGACTTCTCCAATCTTTCACCTTTAAGCACCCTTTTAATTTGTGACCAAATTTATGGGAAATGGAAGAAACAATATAGACTAAAATTTAATTTATTAATATATTTTTAATCACATAATAAATATTTAACAGGGATACATAGTAAACATATATTAATATGGATAAAGGATAATTATTAGGAATTATAATTGAGACTTTCTCCAGTTTAACTATGTAGACTTTCAAGTTATGTAGATATTACTACACAATTTTTTTCTTGAATGTGGATAGCTGCTGACCTTGTGCAATTATATTTTGTTCTTTTTATTTGACAATTTACTTAGTTGGGTGCAAAATTAATCTTGTAATATCTGATGCTTTTTTATTTATTTATTTTTTTACATTGGTTTTGGGTAATATGTGATTCAGGCCTAGAAACACTAGTCTGTCATTTTCAGTTGAAGATGATGATGATGTTGAAGAGGAGGCAGATGAGATGGTTCCAGATGGTGTAGAAGAGGTTGAACTTGCTAAAGTCAACCTTGAACGGAAAGAACAGGAGCAAAAGTTGCTTCTTAATGACATCAAGAGATTGTCTCCTCCTGGTGATGACTCTGGAGATCTACCTAAAAAGGAAGGTGAATTGTGGATGGTCACTGGCGGAAGATCCACTTTGGTGAGAAGCGCGCGCGCGCGCGCATATATATATTAGGGTTCTATTAAATGTCATTGCACATATTTGGATGATGTCCTTTTCCTTGGCCTATAGATTTCTTTGAATATGTCTGTGGATATAATAGCAGAGAGAAATATGTGTCTGACATGATTTTTGTATTTAAACTATTTTTAAGTTTGTTATTTTTGTGTGTGTCTCTTCAGTCTATTATTGTCTTAACAGGATCAGGCTACCTGTTCAAGTTAGGTGATATTATTCAATGTGTTATTTTCATGCTATGATATTTGATTACTCATGTGTGTGACTATAAGTGACCAAGCTCCACCTCTTCCAGGTCCAGGGGCTGAAGGGAGAGCTTGTAAGTGCAAAAAAGTCCAGAAAGGCAGCATCTGCATCATTAAGGATGGCTCTGCAGAAAGCTGCTCAGCTGCGACTGATGGAAAAGGAGAAGAATAAAAGTCCATCTTATGCCATGCACATATCTTTGCAGATTAATAAAGTTGTTTGGAGCATGCTTATAGATGGTAAATCATTTGCTGAGGCTGAGATAAATGACATGGTGAGCATCCAAAGCTGATAAAAGAATTCACTTTCTTAATTTCTTTCCTTTTCTCTTTGTGCTTAATTAATGGATAAAATGATAGAGATTTATAGCTCTGAAGGTTATATTTGTTATCAAGGCAGCTTTCCTTGAAGCTTTGATACCAAAAGAAAAGGTTATGTATTTGGTAGAATGCAATACAAAGGAATTATATATGTTATTGAGGTGGGTTGGCAGTGGCGGAACAGGAATGGGGTGGCAGTGGTCGTGATGGGAGGAAAAAGGGTGTAACTAAGCAATGTTGTTTTATTGCAATTCGTTTTAAATGTAATGGGTGCTGCCGAACAAATTTTGAGGTTTGTAGCGGGATTAGAATCACACCACAATTTTAATCAGGCACCACAAAAACAGTACCAGCTTTTTTCTCAGAATATGAATTTGCAAAGGAAAATTTGTAAAAGAAAAAAAATAAATAAGGAAAGCAGTTGTATCTCTTCTTGTTTAGGAAGGAGCAGAGGAGGGAGGTATCCAGAATGGTTAATATGGTTTGAAAATTCCAGTGTGTAACCATGCTTCAAAAAGATTGGTGGCCTTCAGGTCTTCATAGAAAATGCATGTTAAGATCTTTTTTTACATATTTTTTACTCTCAGATCTTTGATTTTGATCGGGATTACAAGGATGTTGGCATTGCTCTGTTCACAACGAAAGTTTTTGTTGTAAGAAACTGCCTTCCTAATGCCAAGTCTGATATGATTCTGTCCGCATGGAATCCTCCACCAGATTGGGACAAGTGAGTATGCGCTTGTCTCTCTGTTGTATATTTAGTGATTCTTGTGTTTGTGTTGCAGTTCGCATAATTCATCCTTACATGTTATAGCTGTATCAGCTAGCTAAATGTCACTGTGCTCTGTATGTTCATTGGCTTCTTTGTCACGGTTTGACATGATCTTCCTGTCTGTGTGCCTTGGTTTTTGCAAAAGTAAAGCATATTTAGGTCCTACAAAAACATACCTGTAGTTTCTTTTGCAAATTTTTTCACCTAGGAATGTGGACCGTGAAACATCTTATGATGACCTATTATGCAACTGAAGTAGATTAGAGACTAGAATGCAACGAACTCTAGTTTTTCTAGGAAAAGTGTTGTTAATGCCACCACAATACTTTGTCACCAGTAAGCTTGAAAGGAGCAGAGGCTGCTTTTCTGATGCCTTCTGGTTTCTAATATTTCATGAAATAATAGATTCAGCAATTCTCTCTTTTTTCCTTTTTTTTTTCTGTATAATAGTAATATAGTTTTGTAATATATTTTTTTTGGCTGCAGAAAAGTAATGCTCCGTGTGGATGCTAAGCAAGGAGCTCCAAGGGATGGAAATTCTCGTATTGAACTTTTGCAGGTAATTTAATTTTGTGAAGTTCAATTTACTCCTAAAAAAAGCTTTGCGGCCAAATTAGCCCACAACTTTCAATATATGCCAATTTAGCCCTTCTAAAACAACAAAATTATCTGAAAATTTTAATATGGTTCAAAATTAACTAATCTGAAGTATTTGAGCTATTTTGTACAAAGTCTTAATTGTAATCATAGTCTGTTTTTGTCCTCAATATTCTCGCTACTGTATCAACAAGTAGACTTAATGGTCTATGAATAGATAGTAGTGCGTTAATGCTGCCAAGGTTAATGTTGGGTAAATTAAACTTTGGTTACAAAGTTCATGGAGAAATTTAATCTTTGATCCTTTCCCTTTTTCCTCTTCGCCTGTTTGCAATTTATTTTTGTTTTTCATTTTACTCCTTGCATTGAGCACTAATCAGCAATATGTAAGGCATGAATCATGATGCACTTTTTATCCTGTTAAAATCTCTCTGAGGCACTGATTATATAGGAAGAAATTTTGAAAGGATAATGTAGAGAATTGAAGTAATCAATCTGATTAGCCTTGTTGCTAACTTATTATTAAGCTGTTTTTTCATGGATAACATGGAGGAGAACATGAATCATTTAATCATCCACCAAACTTGTTTTAGATCATGGGCATGGCTAGGTCTTTAAAAGACATTAAAGTTTGCTAGAGAGCAGTTTCAGAGTGAAGGGAATTAGGAACTAGTCTCTCTCCTGGTTTCTTTGGAGTGTGCAAGAGGAGAGAGAGTAAAGGAAGTCAAATTTTTGCCTTTAATTGAAGTTCTTTTATGTTTGTGCTTGGGAATAAAAAAGTCTGCTACCTTTTACTTTCTGTATCCACTATATAAGTCACTATAAGTTATATTTAGGTATATTTTCAATCTTTTCCTATACACTCTCAAGGTACTGCTGCTTTACAGGCATTACAAGCCATATTAAGATTCTACCAATCACAGAAATATTGAGTATATATAACCTCCTTTTCTTGAATGAACTGAGTGCTTTGTTAACAAAGTATGGTCTTTTGCTCTTTGCTTGAGTGATAGATACAATAAAAACTTCCATTGAAAGGAGGTAGACAAAATGGATGAAAAGGATAAACAACCGTAGAAGTGTAAGATATAACAGTAACTGTTATATTTAGAAGGATCTCTCAATGTGTGATATTGCAAATGGTAGCTTCTAACTGCTAATTGCAATAATTACACATCAATAAACTACAAGTAAGTATGTATATTATGCATGCATAAATCATTATCGTGTAGTTACTTCCTTTCTATGGGTACTTGCACATAAATGCAGCATAATACTGAACTTCTGTTTAAAAAAAAAGTATATTTGTGTTGCGATTGTTTAATATGGCCCTTTCCTTTTAATCCAGGTAGAGATTTATCCCCTTAAGATTCATTTGACAGAGACAATGTACAGGATGATGTGGGTGTACTTGTTCCCAGAAGACGAGCAAGATTCACAAAGGCGGCAGGTTAGTTACTGTACAACCATTTATATATTAATGTGAACATTTTTGTGGAATGTATCAAGAGAGATGTTTGCAAGAAGAAAATTTTAAACCTAATATTAAGATGTACTATAATAAATTGAAAAAAATAAATGAAATTGAATTGTATAGCGAGCCCTTTGATTTGAATAGGCGAACAAGCTCTCTAATGGTATAACAAGACAGAACAAAAAAGGTACTTTGATAAAGATAGCTCATTATGACATTTACTTTTGAGATCAGGAAGTTTGGAAAGTTTCAACCACTGCTGGGGCAAGGCGTGCAAAGAAAGGCTTATCAATCCATGAAGCTTCTTCATCATACAGCCATTCATCCAAAGAGTCTGATGTCACATCCAAACTCATTGGTAGTTCTGGCCTAGGGTTGAGAAGAACCTCATCTTTTGACAGAACATGGGAGGAGTCTCTTGCTGAATCTGTTGCTAATGAACTTGTCCTACAATGCAGCATTTCTTCAAAAAGTGATCCATTTGGTTCAAATGATCAACAGGATGAGTCCTCTAAAAATAAATCAAAAGAGAGCAAGGCTGTAAAATCTGGTCGGTCATCTCATGAAGATAAAAAAATTGGAAAGTCAAACGAAGAGAAGAGATCTCGTCCTCGAAAAGTTGTGGAATTTAACAATATTAAG